>JBBGBA010000181.1:0-145918 GCA_038088335.1 Mesorhabditis sp. LJ9110 | reverse complement strand
CACAATGCGGCTCGGTAAGGTGTGGAATTTAGAGGTAACGCTTTCTTCCAGGCTGAAGGGTATCGGCGAGTACGTCAACATTCGCACGGGTATCCCGTGTTTCCTGCATCCGACTTCCGCCCTCTTTGGCATGGGCTTCATGCCGGATTATGTGGTTGGTATTTAGCTGTTTCTTGAAGTGGCTTACTCCTCGGAAAGCGCTAATTTCGAAGCTTTAGGTCTACCACGAGATCATCATGACCACCAAGAGTACATGCAGTGCGTGACGGCCGTCGACCCGGTGTGGCTGGCCGAGCTGGGCCCCATGTTCTACTCCGTCAAGGTATCGGACCGTACTTTTTACAGATCACCTTCTATCTTTCCAGGAGTCACGGCAAACCCACTTTGAGAAGCGCCAGGAAAGCGTGCGCAACCTGGCCACCATGGAGCGCCAGATGAAGGAGGCGCAGGTCGAGATGGACAAGTGTTTCTGTCATTTACCTAGTTTTTTGGCCTTTTTGTTTGGCCTTTATCAATGTTCTTGGTAGTCTTTATAAAGCTACGTAATAACCGATTTTTCCAGGCGCAAAGTGGAGAGCGAGCGCGTCTTCAAGCACCCGGGCAGCATCAAGATGGCCGACGTCGGTCGCAGCGTGCGCAGCGCCCGTCGATTCGGAATGTAGAACCAAGCGCCCCCTTAGTTTCACATGTTCATACACTGTTGCGTGGATCTCTTGTTGTTATCGTGTATGTGTTCCCCTGAAAAATGTCGGTGATTTTCAATTGGACCTCTCTTTTCGTTGATTTTGGCATCTGTTCGGCGGCCATCGGCTATTTTGATAAATATTTACAACGTAAGGTAGATGAAGTTGCAAATAAAGCGAGGTTGAAACCGAATATTGAAAAGAAGCGTTAGAAGAGGCTGCCCGACACTTGCGGGCTGAAACTTAAGCCATGCGTATATATCGAAAGAGATACTTTCCCTCCATCCAACACTTTCTTCAAGTTATACGCTGAAATTTCTTTGAATTCATGGGTTAGAGTGAAATCGCCGCTTTCCTTTCAGTTCGTTTGAGCACGACCGCCAAATATGTTGCTAGGAAATGCCGAGCTATTTTTGGCGCGGAGATTGAGCTCAAAATACGCAGAAACTTTTGTTCCAAACCAATATGATATTTTCAAGGTAACTTGTTGCTTGCTAGGAAACTTCTAGCCCCTTTGGATTGGTAGACTGCTAGGAAACTTATAGTCCCCGTGCTATCGGAAAAATAACACTAACGCCAAGGTTAGAGCGGTTTAGATTAAAAATTTCGGCGCGCAAGTGTCGTGACGCTTTTAGAGAAAGTGTTATTATGCTATTGCGACTTCTTTAGTTTATTTTCGTTTTAATTGTTTATTTATACTTGTTTTAGTGGGCCCAAAATGAAATGTCGGTGATAATCAGCGTGCTCGCCCGGTCGCGCCATCAACTACGCGTTTTTCGGCGGCACGCCTCCTACGTTGAGCGCAAGAAAAACTATTATGAGGTATTTTTCAGATTTTGACGATAAATCTCTGCAATTCTCGGCCAAAAGTCTATTTATTTTAAGATCCTCGGCGTCGACCGGAAGGCCAGCCATGAGGACATCAAGAAGGCGTTTGTGAAACGAACACAGGTATGAAAACTTGCATTTTGGGAACTTATAAAGTTTAGGAGCTCCATCCAGACTCTGCCCCGGGCTCCTCGACCCCCACGGATTCGCGCGTCGGCTGGAGCCGCAGATCGCAGACCGAGCAGTTCATGGATGTGAAGGTTCGCTTAGAATTTGGGTAGTTAGAGGTCTTTTTTCTCAGGATGCTTACGACACGCTGCGAAAAGCGGACAAGCGCCGCGCCTACGACAAGACGTACTTCCTGTCTGAGCAAGAGGGGTGAGGTTTACTTTTGGAGCGCGGAAATTTTGCGTTTTCTTGAGATGGCTTAAAGCCCAGGCCCTGGCTTGGTTTCGGCTTTTGGATGCAAATTTTTGGTGGGTTTTTGTCATTCTTTGAGAAAGACAGGGTGGTGGATGGTCGGAAGGCTTTCCAATTTTATTTTTAGGCAAACTTGCATACCAATTTAGATTTTAAGATGTAAACCAGGGTTGAAAACCGCTTCGGACTTTTCAACCCTGGCCCCGTCTAACCCTATGATGTTCTTCGTTTTGCATAATTGTGCCCCAATTCCGATGACAAAAATCAAAAACGCTCCCTTTGAGCCTTTATATAGGCTACAGCGACTTCCGGCGTATGCTAATTTTATCCTAACAAAGTGGGTGTCGGAATTTTTAAGAAAAACTTAATTTTAATGTCGAAAACACCATATTTTACAAAATCTGGTATGTGTGCAGTCATCTCCAGCTCCTTACGCATCTAATGACGTATCAAATACCTCCACAAACCCATCTCCTCTCGAGATATCCTCTGACACCTGACGGAAGTTGCATGCAAGCACACACACACACACAAACACTATTTTTTTATATATAGTAGGATGTACCATTTCAAAAAAGGAATCTCCGCTTCGGTTTGCACCGCCATCTGCCACGGGGGTTTTTCCAAAGAATGACGAAAACTGTCATAAATTTGCATCTGAAACCAGCAATCTCTACTAGAGTGCCTCGGGCGAAAAATAGCCCAAAAAGTCAAAGTTCATTTTTACTTTTTTTCAGGCATTTGAAAACTTTAATTTTAGGTATCTACACCAAGCTTCCGTGTCCCGTGCCGCCGCCAACGACCAAACGATACGCGCGATGAATCGGGTGTCCAATTCGGCGAGTGCGATGCGAGGTAAGAAAAAGAATCTTGCTTTCCCTGTTTAGAACGACTATTTTTGGGGTTCTTTCGTATTATCGCGGAACTACTTTTTTCATTGGGACTAACTTTTCAAATAAAAATAGAGAAAGTGTTTCTAAATTGTTTATTGCTATTCTGAAACATAAAAACGTCAAATAAATGCCAAGAATATATTTTTTGCGGGCAAAAATCGCCGGTTTTTGCCAGAGATTTATAATTTAATTTTTTGAAGTTTGTAGATAGTTTTTCTAGTTGAAGCATCATTATATTTTACGAAAAAAAATAATAAAATACTTCCGATTAGGTTCCTAGACGTTTTTAAGCTTAAAAAATTGTGTGCCCTCCGCGCCGCCGATAATGCGAAAGAACCACCTTTGGTCGCTTAAGCTTTTTTTGATGCGTTGTTTACTTGCCTTTTTAATTCATCATTTTCCAGCGCAAATGAGCCCCCACTCCCAAGGCCACTTCATCAACCCGGAGGAGGAGCTGCGACGCGAGAAGAGCAAGAACCGAGGCCTCTACCTGATCGGCTCGCTGTTTCTGCTGGTCGTCCTGCTCAACATCCTCTACGTGCACAACATGAAATCGTCCAGGGTAAAGTCTTACTAGCCATATTGTGTATGTATTTTTATAGAGATTTTATAGCAAATAAAATGTTTTTATTCCCGACCAACAAACATCCGAAACCGATTCTGGGGGATCACAAGGGGAAAATGAGAAACTTGGAAGATAGGGGCTAATCACACGGGTGGCGGGACAGAAACGGGGGGAAGTTGAGGGTCTCGAAGGGGGCGAGATCTCGGCCTGTGGGGGTACTTCAATGGTTTTACTTGGTTTGGTGATTGGGAAATATTTAAGTTAGTTGTATCTAAGAAATAACGATGTAATAAGTTAGACGGTGGCGATGAACGCGTCGAGCTTTTCGAGCAGCTGCTTCTCGAGGTCGGTCATCACCTGGGAAAGGAAATATTAGCGTCTGGAATGGCAGAAGCTGTAAAAATTTTATTCATAGAAAGCTTGGGATCTTTTGCGATATCGGGGGACCAACCTATTTCTTAGGATTATATTTTTCGAATATAAATAGCGGATTTCTATTCTTATTTTTTGTTTTTTTTTAAACCAGAATATTTTTACTATTCTTAAGCGCAAAAACGTTATACATCTTTATTAAAAATTACGAAAATGTTGATTTGCCGGTTTCGATTTGACTTAAATTGCTTTTTCTAAGCTTTTTTTATTGTGTCTTTTCACTCAAAATAATCGTTTCAAAAACCCACCTCCATAAGCGCGATCCGTAGGGGCTTCTCCAGGTCGGCGTCCTTGCTGAGCAGCTTCAGCGTGACGATCTTGAACGTCTCGCAGTCGCTCTTGAACGCCTTCTCGAGCTGCTTCTTCTTCAGCTCGACCTTGTCCATCTGCATCTGGTTGAGGAGTGAGAGTCGCTGCTCGCGCTCAAGGCTCTTCATCTCGGCATCGTCCTCGTCGTCGGCGTTGGTGGCGAGCGAGGAGAGCTTGAGGGTGCCTGGAAAAGGGGATTTAGAAACATTTTTCATTTTGCGCAGAAATTTAGATAAAACACTGCTCACCTCCCTCCTCCTCCTCGGGCGGCTCGTACTTGATGGCCGAGGCGATGGTACCCTGGATGTCCTTGATGCTGCCGAGCAGCCGATCCGTCAGCCCATACTTTTGCTGCCCGTTGGCAGGCTGTTGCTTGGCGGCATCCTAAAATCGAGGTTTAACCGGGTTTTTTTGCTAATTTTGGTAGCAGTAGTTCAGTTGCCTATTCCTCACGAAGCAAGCTAGCAAAGACCATTTGGGAATTTTTAACTTTTAAATTTACTTTTACTCCAATTTGGCCTCTCATGACCTAATTTAGGCAAAGAAAGCTAGCAAAGATCTTTTCGGAACTTTTCCAGCCTAATCTTCACCCAATTACTTATCTATTTAGTTTCGTCTAACTTCACTTTAGAAAAGACCGGCTAGCGAAGACCATTTGGGAATTATTCAACCCGATTTCTCCTTTGCCAATTTAAAAGGCAGCTAGCGGATCATTGGTTTCCCAAAAAAAAATTTTTCACCTGTGTCTACCACCTCCTAAACTTTCAAAACGCTTCGCGGGCTTTGCGCTGGAATTGGTGTTTCGCAGATAATTTTGATTTTTTTATGGCTCGGGCCAACCGACCGCACCGCGCGTGCAGCTGGCAAGAATGAGGGAATTCTTTTTTTTAGGATTATGCAAATTAGCCCTGGAACACCCGAAAAATGTTTAAAACGGGCTTTAACTTTGTAAGCTTGTTTTTTATCGAAATTCTGAGACCACCATCGGAATGAGGAGGGTCGATTCCCCCGGGCTACCGAAAATTAAAGCATTTATCACAGACCATTTGGGAATTTTTGCAACCTGCTGAATTTACCTTCGTCTAACGTACGTTTATACAAGGCCGGCTAGCAAAGACCATTTGGGGATTTCCATCCCCAAAATTTTCCCAAATTTCTAACCCAAAGTTGAGTCCAAATCCAAATAATTACACAGTAGTTGAGCAGCATATCCGCCAGCGGCATATCGTAGCTGGTCGACGGCGAGTGCCCACTTGGCCCGGCTTGCTGAGCCTGAGCGGATGGCCGACCGGGAAGGCCAGTCGGTTGATCTCAGGCTTCACGTCGAACTGGTCGAATGGGGGCATCGAGTTCGGGAAGTGCGGCATGAAGTGCTGTTGGAACAGGTCCGGGTGGTCGCCCATCATCATCATCATCGCCGGGTTGTTGGCGAAGTGGTTTTGAGGTTGGGCGGGTACGTTGATTGGTTCTGGCTAGGACAAAGGAGGTTAACAAGTTTTTGGCGATCTGCCAGGCTTCTCAAGGAGGTCAAGCTCGTCGAAATGGAGCATGAGCTTTAGAAATCTAAGTCTAAGCCTAAGCTTAAGCCTAAGCCTAAGCCAGCAACCCTCGGCTTAACAGCCTAAGCCTAAGCCAAGCTCAAGCCCAGCCTAAGCCAAGCCTAAGCCAAGCCTAAGCCATGCATAAGCCAAGCTGAGCCAAGCATAAGCCAAGCTAAGCCAAGCTTAATCCCAAGCCTAGGCCAGCTACAAAACTACGCTCCACTCCGCTCCAAACGACACCTGTTTCTTGGCCATCTCGCAGTGCGTGTGCTCGTTGCGGCAGCTCAGGATCACCCCTTCGGTACTTGTGACCAGGCGAGCCTTGCAGAACTTGCGAATACACCGCCAATACCACCGCTCCTCGCCGTTGGCCTGCACGTACGCTTTGTCGTGCATGTACTCGACGTTGCCAAAGACGGCCGTGTAGCCGCCTTTCGAGCCGGCCTAAAGCTCCAGTCAAACGAGGCCTATGAGCCGATACCTTGACGCTCTGGTACTTTCGGGTGGGCACAAAATGGACCCGGAGGCCCTTGGCCGGCTCGAGCTCGCTTACGGCGCCGTCCATTCTAGGATCAGAGCAGTTCATCGAACGAATGGATTCAAGCAATAGTGGACACCTTTTTAGGAGCAAAACGAAAAACAAATATGGAAAATGGGTTCTTGTGTATTTCCGGGGGTGGGGGGATTTTTGGTAAAAATACAAAAAAAAACGACTTTTGACGAAAAATGACCTCTTTTCGACTAAAATTGCCCTAAAAATCTTTTCTACCATTTTTTGTTTTTTTTTACTTAAATTATAGTTAGTTTTTACTGAAGATTTGATTAAAACCCTTACTATTACGTTAATAAACAGTTCTAAACATCTACAAGAAAGTTCGGCCACCCCCCGATAATGCAAAAAAAACGAATATTGATATTATATTTTATCAATCAAAATTTGCACAGTTTTTGTATTCGGTTCTACACGGTAGTTTGTCCTTTTTCATATTAGAAAATTCGAGCGATTTTTAAAAACGTTTTCCCCCTTTCGAAATGCCAAAAACCCGGAAAGAGTAGCCTAAAAACACAACGTTCAAATGCCAATCGAAGTCGAGAAAAGATTCGAAATCGAGGAAATACGAAGAAGAAAAAGAACAAGAAGAAGCCGACAATATTCGACGAAAATGGCAGAATTCGGCGCGTTCGGCAAGAAGCGGGGATCGATTCGGCGCAGTGGCGGAGGGGGCGGCCCGTTTTCGAGCTGATTCGACCGCGTGGCTCTCCGGCTTTTGCCCACACTCTCGCCGGGGTGTGCCCTGTGCGGGGTGGTATTCGGTGTCTCGGCTCGGGGCTCCTCCTTCCCGTATCTCGCCTTTTCGTGCTCTGGCTCTCCGGCTTTTGCCCACACCCTATGGACGAGGACGCGCGCACTGCCTGCCGTGCTGTGACAGGCCAATCCCCTTCTGGCGTGGGCGCCCTCGACCTCGCCAGGTTGTAGCTGTGGCTGACTGGTATCCATTCGCGCCTCCCGAGTGGGGGACCCGGGTTCGACCCCTGGCCGCGGAAAACCTTGCTTTTTTTCCAAAACGTCCCTGAACGTGCCCTTTAAGCTCGCGTAACCCCACCCCTGGTCGTCAGGGAATATAGTCAGCAGCTGGAAGCTGGCGCCAACCAATTTCGTTTCGTTTTTGTTATCAAAACGAGCAGCTAGAAAAAGCATTCTTTAGATACTTTTCCATTTAAGCTTCTTTAAGCGTCATATAAGCCCAGGAAAGCGACAACTTCCAATTCTCTCTATAACAAGAAGAAAATCGCTTCCGGGAAATTTCCAAAAACCTGATTTCGACAAGAAAACCAATTACGAACTCAGAAGACGTCAGAAGATACAAAATTATTTTCGAACCCGCTTTGCAGGCGCATTATACAACCAAAATTTTACTTCCCGCATGAGCGCGTAAAACTGGGAAAAATCAAAATTTTTGGCGATATGCAAATTACGTTTGAAAGCAACCGCACGAGCGCGTAACACTTCGGAAAATGTTGACATTTTCACGTTATGCAAATTACTTGCGAAGCAACTGCACGGGTGCGTACAATCGGGATAAATCACAGGATTTTCGCGTTATGCAAATTATGCAAATTACCCTCGCTAATTCGAGCTTCATAGACCTCCGAAAATTGTGCATATTCGTAGAAAAATTTCCAAATGGTCTTTGCTAGTTTAGCTTTGTCAGATGGTGTTCTGAAACTGGGATAAACATTCCCAAATGGTCTTTGTTAGTCGACCTTTTCACAGCCTCTCATCCTAATAAAAATCTGCAAAATCTCACGCACCTCTCCATTCATCGCAGCCACGTGTTGGTGGTGTACTTTCGGTGGGGGCGCGGGGACGGGCGCGGGAGGCTGAGCCGGAGGGAGAGGTGGCAGCTGAATCGAGGCGGCCGATACGGCACAAGGAGCTGGAGGGGGTGCCTCGTTTCTAGGAGCGACGGCCACGGCTGGAGGTGTTGGGGCTACCGGCTGTGGTGACGGTTCCGGCTCGATAGGCTGTAATTGGAGGGTTACAAATGGGGAGGAAGGCGTGAGACAGGCGGGGATTTTCGAGCCCGTGGTTTCGTGAGTCAGAAAGTGAGAATTTCGAAGCGTTAAACCCCCTTCATGTCTATGAAAAGTCGCATATTTCTAGTTTTTAAGAGCGGTATTGATCAGCACCTTCGACCCTATCTGTGTGCAAATTTTCAGACACTCCTGAGCCCTGGTCGGTTCAACGTTGTTAAATTTCTTGAGTCTTCTTACGATTGACTGTGTTCGTTTTATGTAATAATTGATGTAGATGTAATTTTCGTTACTACGCTGAGTAATAATGTAATACTTACCTTAAACCGCGGCATCGGCGGGGTCATGTGCTGCACCTGAGGGGGCGGAGGTGGGATTGGCGCTGGCTTCGGCGGCATCGGCACGTGCGAGTGTAGCGGAGCCGGCCGGGAATGGAACACTGGCTTAGGCGGTGTTGGCGTTGGGGCCACGACTGCTGGCGGTGTGGGGGCGACACGTTCGACAGGGGCAGGCTTGGGCACCGGAGTCGACACCGGGGTGAAACTGGGGTCGAGGCTGGCGTTGGTGGAGGAGTAGGTTCTGAAAGGCCAGAAAATACTTTTTTTGTCTTTAGTGAAGTTTTAAAGCTACTTTGTCAAAACATACCCTTTTCAATGTCCATAGGTTCTTCGGCGGGCGGCGGCGCCGGGTCCTGTTTCAGCAAGTCGTTCTTGACAATCGGCTTCGAGTCCTAAAACAGGATTTTTCTTTTTCTTTTTTTTCTAAGGATCCGTATTTTCTAATCGGCACTAGAGGATGTTTTCTCAACTGTTTTTTTTTACTATTCTTAGGCCTAAAAACTGTACAAATTTTGGTTAGAAATACAAAAAATATCGACTTTTCGACCAAAAACCGCCGATTTTCGACCAAAATTTTACCAAAGAAGTTTTTTTAAGTTTTTGTGATTGATTTGCCAATTAAAATGTCGCTTAATTTTACCAAACATGATAATGCCAAAGCTCCAAGACAAGCGCTAACAAAACCAAGTTTGAACTTTTTAGGCCGAAAATCGGCTAAATAAACGGTTTAAATATGATTCGTATTGATCCACCCCCTCGAGCCCGAATTGGATCTTCGTATTCTGGAGTTGCTTGGCCGTCTCGGATTGCACCGGGGGCGGCAGTTCAATATTCGGCAGCGGCGGCATCGTGATCGAGATTTTGATATCTTTGTCGTTGCCACCAATCTGAAAAGACGATTCAAATGGCGTTTATGTTTTGTAGTTTATTTTTAGTGATTTTTGAGAGCCCTACCTTCGGGTCCCCGACGCGGAGCGGTGATTCCGAACGTTCCCTCGTCGGCTCCTTGGACGAGACCCGCGAGTGGCTCTTCTCCCTCCTCGAACGCTCACGATCCGAGCCGTCTTCGGAAACTGGGGAACCGCTGGCGCTGCGCTTGCGACGTTTCCTAAAAATCAGAATATAGAAGAACTTGTATGAGATGTCGAAGTCATTTTGTCGAAAGATTGCAACTCCAAAACCTACTCCTTCTTGGCCGCCTTGCGAGCGCGCTTCTCCTCCTTCTTCTTGCGACGCCGCTCGTCCTCCGAATCCTCTTCCGGTGAGCGATTTCTGCGGTATCCGCCGCGGCTGGAGCGCGAGCGTGAGCGCGACCTCGAGCGGGAGCTGCCGGAGGAGCGGCTAGGATAAATTTCTGGTGACTAAAGAAAAATGATACCTCCTCGACCTCGACCCCTCGAGCGGCTCCGGAGCGGGAGCGGGAGCGCGAGGATTCGTCTGAGCGTGAGCGTCGGCGTTTACGCTCATCGCGCCTAAAAAAATGCACAAGTTAATGGATTTAAAAATTAAAATACCTATCATAGCCGCGATTCATCCCGCCACTATAACGAGCACGACCACGGCTTCGAAGAGCGGCTAAAAGATATAGTTTAAGCTGAATTTGCATCGAATTTTTAGGAAAATGTCACCTGACCGGTTTTAGGATAAGCAATAGTAATGTGCCGTTCACCAATCGATAGTATATAAATAGATAAGTTTTAGGGTATTCTTACCGCCGCCTCTACCTTGTTGGGCTGCCTGGTAGGAGGCGTAGCGGCGGATGTCGCGAAACCATGTCATCTCACAGGGGTATCCCAGAAGGTCCCGGTCTTTGTATCTAAAAGATATTTAGTACGGATTGGGGTCTTTACGCTTAACGGGGGGAGCTAATTTTTATTTTCCGCTTGTAGTCATCGGTTGATAATAAATAGCGTTTGGGTTTTTTTCTGGTTTATCGTTAGCTTAGCTTAGGCTTAGCTTCGGCTTAGTCTAGGTTTCTAGGCTTAGCTCAAGCTTAGCTTAGGCTTCGCTTCAGCTTAGCATCTACATTTTTAAAATTTTGGTTAGTTTTTCATTGCTGGAAGCTTTTTTTTTTATAATTAAATTATTCCGTGATTTTGCCGAAAACGTCAAAAAATTGCATTTTTTCGAATTGTTATCAACTTTTATCTTTAAAAAATGTGCAAAATTTTATAAAAAAAAATGATATTTCGTCATATGGACATGGAATTGCTTGGTGGGGAAATTAGTACCCCGATAACGGAAAAGAGCCAGGCTTCGACAAAAAACTCACTCATCCATACACTCCCTGGCATGCTCCCGCGATTCAAAGCGAACCGCCACAAACAGTCGGCTGCGGTCCGGCGAGATTTTCGTGAAATCGAATGAGCATGGGCCAATTTTGTCGTTGAAAAAATCTCTGAAAAATCGGGGGTTAGTCGCGCAGCGTTCGGCAAAATTCCGGCCGGATCAAAATCCAAAAACCAGGCCGAAACTCTGCCGCTGCTCCGTGAAACCCGGTAAAAAACGGTTGTTAGTGCGCGTTTCCGGCGCCGAAAACTCTTACCACTCACCCATCCAAAAGGCATCCAGAGCCAGAAAAACTCGGTATCTGATTAGGCTATCAAAAACACAGGACGTAGAGCATTAGGCAAAAAGGGCTGCTGCCGGCTAATTTTCTTCGAGGCTCTTTCCCGGGGATTTCGAGGCCAGAGATTTGCCCTCAAAATTTCGAGGATCCATCGCAGCCACAGAGTGATTATTTTTAAGGTAACGGTCACACTGGTAAGCATATAGATAATGTTGGACACAGAGAACTGTTGCTGAAATTGGCGACTCTCGTATTGGAATGGAATGTGGAGGTTCGGGGCCTAGCGGGTAAGCCTCGGCCTAAGCCTAAGCCTAAGCCTAAGCCGCGGACCCCGAAAGTACACCTGTTTTTGCCGGCCATCAAATACCAGATTGTCAGTGTTACCCTCTGAAAAGTTTATTGGGAAAGTACGGATGATTTTTGGTTTTTGGGTCCTAAGCCTAAAAGTCTCACCCTAAGCCTAAGCTAAGCCTAAGCCTAAGCCTAGCCTAAGCCCAAGCCAAGCCTAAGCCCGAGCCCTAGCCTAAGCCTAGCCTTTTTTTCTAAACTTAAACCTAAGCCCAAGCCTAACTCTTTTTTAAGCATCCAGTTTAGCATCTTGGGAAAATTGTGGAACTAAACACCCCCCCGATAATGCATAAGAACCGTTTGTTTCGCAATTTTATCGTAAAAATTGAACCGTACTGTCCCAATAAACTAATTAACATTAAAATGAATTAAATTAAATCAAAATAGCAAGGTTTTTTGAAAAACGAACCGAATCTCCTCCGTGCTAACACTGCCAGGCAGACCACGAATGAAGACGGTATGCTTCGATTCGGGCACATCCTCCTCGTTGATGCGCTGGTGGTAACCGCCTCCGCGACCACCCCATCACCTCCGTAGCTCCGATTCTGATAGCTGCCCCCGTTGTCGTAGTTGTTGTACGACATTTTCAGCGAGTTCGGCAAGTTCGACAAGTAAAAACAGTCGCCGGTCAAGATTTACCTGAAAAGGGAGAGTTTGGAATGTTTTTGAGGCCCGGGCAAGTTCATAAAATTGAGAACGGCGGTCAGAAAAAATGCACTAAACTATGGAGTCACTCTTTTGCAGAATATTGTAAAAAGCTTGGCAATACTAAACTATATATACTAATACGAAAGTTATACAAGGCTTTACGTTTTCGAAAACGCAGACTCACTCGGAGACTAGCGTTATCAGGGTACACGGCTCGTAAGCCGGATCCAAAGAGCTTGGCGGGAAGATACAGTTCTTCTGCGGAGAGTCTAAGGACGCCGTGAAAAATACTTTTGAAAAGGCTTCACCCGAGCAAAAAGCACACTCAAAGGCAAGCTCAAAAAAAACGCGTTGAAAATGCAATTTCGCTGTTATTTTTGACCTTTACTAGACTAGAAAGGACATTAAAATGAGGTACAGGAATAGGCACCCAAGAATATTACCCGGAAAGCGACAGAAAATCGAAAAACAGGGCCATTTTAACAAAGCAGTTCCCGTAAGCAACGGTAACCAGGAGCAACCATTTGAAATCCAAGCAATTCAGGGGCTAAAAGGATAAAATAAAGCAACAGGTGAATCGTAAAAGCCAGGGCCGGCAGAAGGTTATTAGTATGAATTAATCGAGGCCAGAAATTGGAGCTGCACCGAAATGAGAGAAGGAAAATAAACGTATGAGTGTGGCGGGGCCGGGTGCCTCGGAACGTGGACAATCGATTCTACGCGGGGAGGGCAGAACGGAGGGGAGAGAGAAGGGGAGAATGAGAGGGGCAGTTAGGCCACTGCAACACCGCAGGCCATTTGTAGATAGCAGATAGCAGCTCAGGTAGTCGATTGATACTGATAGTAATACTATACTCACGAACGACACTAATGGTAATAACACACTAATAGCTGACCAGGTGGCTGACCTGACCTGACCTGAACTAGTTTGGCTAAAAAACTAGAAAACAAAGGAAGCACGAAGAATCTCCGGTGCTGGACTGTTAGCGAGGGGAATCGTCGACCATCTACGAGCTGTCCGAGGATGAGGAGGAAGGCGAGCAGCAAACTTGGTAATACACTGCTAGCGGGATTTCATCGCCTCCGCCATTAGGCCCGATCCGCCCAAGGAGCAAGAGGAGGAGGAGGCCGGCGAGTAGCAACCTGGTGCTAGACCGTTAGCGGTGGGGATTTTTAGCGGGGGTCAAAACCAAATTTTTCCCAGTAATCCCGTATGGCCATAAAAAATATTTTTGAAAGTTTTCATAAGTATTTCGTAATTTTCGAAAATGAAAAATCACGAAAAAGGGCAAAACTGTCCTTTTCGATTTCTGTTAGCTTCTAGCAATTATAAGCTGCCAAATACCCAATAAAAATACCTTCTATATTGCTAACCAACAAAACTGCAAAAAAATAGTTGCCGTCCTCTCACCAACCCCCGCTAATAGTCCAGTACCAACTTAACCATATTACAAGGTAAGATCTCTTTAGCTAAAAAGAGATTCTTTAAAAAAAAGGGTTTTTGGGTTCGAAAAAAGAGTGAGATTCTCTGATGCAGCAAAAAGCGTCGAATTCCACAACCTCCCAAACCTGAGAAAATTCAAAGGATCAACCAAAAATTGCTGGCACCTAGGAAAACCTCCCTAAATTTTTGCAATTAAATTTTTTTTTATTTTCGGCAGATTGAAATGCTCCTGCTCTATACAATCTACTATAATTGTCATAATTATGCTATTTGCAAGCATTGCGGACTCTAGCTTCAACCACTTCGAACGTTCAGCTGGCAAACCGCGTGGCTACTTCGTGATACGAAGTCTAGAAACGAAGGCGTCGGGACGAAGGACATCTAGAAATGGCACAAATGCTCAAATTTAAAAGTTAATGGTGTTTGAAACTGTGCTTTAATAACCCAGCAATTTTTGGTTGATCCTTCGAATTTTCTCAGGTTTGGGAGGTTGTGGAATTCGACGCTTTTTGCTGCATCAGAGAATCTCACTCTTTTTTCGAACCCAAAAACCCTTTTTTTTTAAAGAATCTCTTTTTAGCTAAAGAGAATTTTGCTCTTTTTGACCTACCGCTGTTCTTACAATAATCCACTTGCGTGCATAAGAGTTTTTTGTAGTTTGGCGGCGGGAACGGGGGTTATTTTTATTATTCCCGCGTAGGGCAGATGTCGCTATCATTATCTGCCTGACCTCAAACGAGTCCCGACTCTGAGGCGCACTAATGCCCGACACAGCCGCTCTCCACACCACCTAATCTTTATGCAAAAGAACTGGAGCTATCTATAATAGAACAAGCAACACAAATACGCTTGCTACTTAATTCTTTTCGGCTCAATGCGACATTTCGGAAAGCTTAAAATTTGCGCTAACCCATCTAGTCTGCATATCTTTCTTCTTGGGGATTGGGTATTTACTCGGGGCTTTTACCCAGGAAATTATGATTTCCATCGTAAGAATAGTTAGGGCCTCGCTATAATAACCGTACATCATGGCCAGACTCCTTATGATTTTTACTACTTGCATTATTTCCCTTTCGGCGCTTCTTACCACGTATTATTATGATTTTTTGCCTGTGGCGCTGACCCTAAATAGCCAAATCCAAAAATCTCGGCTCGCGGATGGGGCGGCTCGTGATGATTACCGTAAAGGTAGATCCTCGGTGCTAAAATCGTCCTATCCAAACCAAATAAGTCTGATAAAAATAATGTAACAAAGTGGGGTCTGTTATTCACGCGGGGAGATGAGATAGGGGCTTCCATTAGTGGGGAGGGCAAGGAGAGGCCCAGGCAGAAGGGCGCGCACCCATTGCGACCTCAGATTTTCGTATTCCGGCCGTATCTCAACGTAGAACGTTTATTTTACGATAATCTCTTCAGTTAATATTAAAACAATGTACAGTGCATCACTATGAGAAATTTCAGGGCCAACGGAAGTCGACAAGATACCTTTTGACTCCAATTTAAATTTTGAACTTCAAAGTTAAATTAAAATTTTTTGAAGGCCTATTTTGAAAAAAACGCTTCTTCCTGTCCGAGATTAGCGTTAAGCCAATACCTGGGCAAATTTTCAGCCAAAACCGTCCATGGGAAGGCACTTTTCGACGACTACAAAGGTTTTGCGGATACACAGACATCCTGACAAACGCAGACCCCCCCCCCTCTGAGTACAAAATAAAACCACTATTAAAATTCGAAAATTGACTTCTTTGAAAATTTTAATAGCCGATATTGTGCATAACATGCCGCCGGTTCCGATGGTATATTTAGTTTTTCGATCCGATGCATGGTTCTGGCTAAAATCGGGTAAAGGACCCAAAAAGAGCCGCGTGGGGGGGTACCTCAACCCAAAAAGGGTTAGCGGGCTCCGCCCGCTAACCCCGATTACGTAGTAACTTTCAGTAACTTATCAGAATTCATAGTTAATAGACCCTTGAAAATGAAGAACTGACACGGCAAAAGCATTATAATTGTGAATTCGTTTTTATAAACAGAACCATTTAAGCTTTTTATTTAAACGACAACAAAGAAACAACAAATGCAGCAACAAATACCCGTGAAATCAAAAAAAAACACGCGTAAAAAGGTGACCAAAATAACAATCTCATTTGCTTTCTATTCGACGTTTTTGCGCCGTTTCAGCTCCTCGATCTCGCGCTTCATCTCCCGGTTCTCGTAGCTGAGCTGGCCGAGCAGCTGAAAAACATACGTTTCAGTTTTCAAAAACGAACGAACCTCTTTTTGCGCCTCCCGTTTTTTATCCGATTCATCGGGAGTCTGAAAAATATATATAGCTCGTAATTTTTGAATATACCTTCAATCTCTCTTCCGCTTTCCTTTCCGCTTCTGCGAGCTTCATCTGCAGTTCGCCAATCTCTTGGTCACGCTTGACAATCTGTTTCCGAAGAGCTTCATTTTCTTCGAGTAGGTGGAGGTTCTGAAGCAAGAGATTGTCTTGTCTTGTCTCAATTTTCATACCTGTGTTTGCAACAAGCTTTCAAGGCCCGACGATGAGCTCCGATTGTCGGTTTCTGAAACGAAAAATGTGAAGCAATTGGAAGCTCGATCTTACCAGCTACTTCACGCTTGATTCTTTTCCGAAGGCTGGTTGTTGCGTCTGGCGTTGGGGCCGGGTCTAGTGACTAAATACCACAAAATGTCTTAAAAATCACAAAAATCAAAATACTTATAGAACTTTCGGTATTGGACTGTTACCAGGGGGGGTTTAGTAAGGGACACAACCATACAATTGATGATTGATGAACCCTTTATACAATTCGATGCGGCTCTACACACAAAAAGTTTTAGAGCATTTTTGTTACAGTTTTCAGATAAATGCGGATAAAAAATCTGTATATTTTTAAAAATTTTTGACTTTTTGGTAAAAATGTATCAAAAAGTCCCATTTTCACTTTGGCGAAATTTTAAACATATATTGATAACGTTCTGGTTATCAAAAACGGCTAAGAACGCTATGAAAATACATAATTTTTTATCAACAGGTCTAGGCAGCAAAAAAAAAGAAAAATTAATTTCCTATCTGCCAAAATCCCCCCCCCCCGTAACAGCACAGTACCGAAATTTCGATAATTTCAGAGCTCACCTGATCGTTGAAAGATTGATCCTGATCATAGTGAGATGCCGTTTCGTCATAGGTCTGATTTTCAGCGTCAAGCTCTGAAAAAGGCGAAATGCTGCTATTTTTAGTAAATATATTGCTTTACAAATTTTGCAAATGTATATAAGGACGAGGAGAAAGAATGTACCTTCATCTTCATGCGTCTCATCATAGGCGCGCTTTGCAGCTGAAGCCTTCACGAGCCGCTGCGACCTTCGCGTGGGCTGAGCGGTGGAATCCTAAATTTTTTCGTATAAATTTCTTTAAAAACGAACCGTTTCCGCCCTATCTTCCTCATCATCGGTCAATTCACCATAGTGCTCGTCCTCCCCAGAATCGTCTCCATCTCCATCTCCCTCTCCTCTCCGGTCATTTCGCATGCATTCCAGCGCGTATTTCAGCTGGTCGTCCTGCAGCGGGAAGCACTCTTTGCGCCTTGCATCAATTTTTTGTAGTAATCCGGGGCTCTGGAAGCGTAATTTTCAAGACTAAAAAGCTGGGCAAACCTGGTATTTACTGCCGTTCCCTTCGATTCATGCATGGATTCCTGATGCCGGAGGATATGCCGAGGTGCCCGGCCGCGAAATTTGCACACTAAATTAAATATTTAATTGATTTTAAGCTTTCGTTTAGATAATTAGACAATTAATTTTCACTTTTCATTTTTTCATCTTCACCAAATCACAAATTCTCATAGTGACAGTTCCGCCTTGGGATCATTCGCATTATCCGGGGACCAACTTTTTCAAGACGTGACCAGCTACAGTAAAGTAATAGTAAGTGTTTTAATAATGATTTTAGCAAATTTAAACATATTTCAAGTAGAAAAACAATAAAAACTCCTACACACTTTATCCAAAAATTGATATTTTTCGCGTTTTTAATCAAAATTTGTGACGATTCATCTATTTATATTAGAAAAATGGCGCCTTCAAAGTTAGCTCCGTCGTAATGCGAAAAAACCAGTTTTTAATGCTTTTTTCATAATTTGCCAAATACAAATTTACATATTACATTTCCGCTTTAATATTCTCGAAAATTGAAACTCACGTGAGCATTTCCAGGGCCGTCCTCCAAAATGAGTGGTAACGTGGCGCAGAAGCGCCGAGCCGGCTTGCGCCAAGATCCGCTTGCCGCACTTCTGAATATGGTATCAATTCTTTTCGATTAAGTTATTAATTACCCTGCACTGATTTTCGATGGGCTCTTCGTCCAGCCATTCACGCTGCAGCGTTTGGTTCTGGATGCTGGCCACGTTTTTCTTAATCTCCTCGGTCTGGAGCGGAAATCCGAGGCACGCCGTCTTCACCAAGGCGTCGAAGTACTCGGGGGTGCTGGAAACAAAAAAATAACGATATAAATGATGTGGAAATATATTGATATCCGTTTTAACGAAATTTTTGAGATTCCGAAATAGGTTCTATCGCATTCTTTGGGGATAATTTTTTTCCTATAAGCCCGGTTCTTGACTGGTAACCTAATATTAAGCCTTTTAATGGTGTTTTTGGCGATAACTTTTGACTGGAAAAAAACAAAGAAACTTCTGAATTTTTTTAGTTGAGAACTGGTCAGGAATCTGCCATTTTGGGTCGAAAGGCCGGTAATTTTCGTAGTTTTAATCAAAAGTTGTAGGGTTTTTACGTTTAAAACAGTAAATACAGCCAAGAAAACGTTCCGCTGTTTCTATATGGAAGATCGAATCCTAGAAATGTCCGGAAACTTACGACATGTCAATAACCGTGCCGTCGCCGCCATGGTGACGTTTCTGATGGCGCAGGACGCTTCCTCGTTGGGCGGCACACTGCTTGCATACTGAAAAAATTGTAAAGCGAATTTTTCATAAGAATAATAATAGTAATAAAGACAAACCTGAGCACTGGAATCGATTCCAAGGCAAGTGCGACATCGAGTGCCAGACGATTCTTTGAGAGCTTCTGAAGGGTTCGAGTCCCGGCGCCACGACGAACTTGCAGTGCTAAAAAAAAAATTTATGAAAAATGAAAATATCTGAAACTTGAAATCCTTCAAAAGAAAATACAAACCTCGCAAACATTTTTCTTGGCCGCGGGAGCAGGAGAATCAGCTGATGGCGGCGTTACCGAGGCGGACCAGATTCTGGTTGGCGACAGGACGCCTTTGGTCATCTTGCGCTTGCCCGTCATACGCATTTTGCCTAAAAGCGGATGGAATTTGATAAAATTTGGGGTAAAACTCTCTTGGAAACGGAAAATTGGTCAAATTACCAGCTATCGAATGTTTTTCATAGTTTTTACTTATTTCTAGGCCATTATCATGGTTTATCTAACATTTTTCGGAAGTTGAAGTTCTAAACTTGATGAAATTTCTTAATAAGAAGACAACAATGGAATCAGATCAATTTGATAAGATTTTCGTAGGACGCCCCGCCGCACCAAGTCGTTTCTCGCCGAATTTCGTGGCGTGTATCACGGGCCCGCGGATTCAAAAACGTCCACCTGGCCGCCGCCGCACCATTGGCGCCGTTGCCGTTCAAGGATTCGAAAAACCGGCGGAAACCTAGATTATTACTGTTGTCATTGTTACGGAAACATTTTGTGAACTAAATGAAAGGGCTTTCAGGAAGCAAAGCGAAAAACTACTTTTCTGATTTCGTTTTTTCAGAATTTCGATGAGGAAATAATAGATTTTCTAAAATTTGCGATTCTGAAAAACGTTAGATGCTCTAAAATCCCCGTAAAGTACCCCCATCGTAAATTCCGTGGGTCCGTAAATTCCGTAGCAACTCGTAATTGTGTTTAAAGATTTCGTTTAGTTTTTTTCGGTATTTGCAAATACCTGCGTTTAATACGAATTTTTGCATTGTGGTTCCAATTATTGATTACATTTCGACTATTTCTAGGCATTTAAGTGGATCAGTGACAGGAATTGATACTCCGGCCTAGCCCAAAAGTTCATGAATCTCAGATCATTTCTCAATCTCATGCTCTATCTTTCATACACAGCTCAGATCAGGCTCAAACCAAGCTACGGACGATTCTCCGACTTTTTCCTTTGTCAAGCTTGCGAGAGATCCCTTACTGTTTGACCTAATCTCCTTCCCAGGAGCAGAGAAATTGCCAAATTAGTCATTGACCGGGCTACACTCAACTCGGAAAACCTCTAGTTTCCACCTAGTTTTCATCACATTTCCCAAAACCAAGCAGCTTTTCTTCTCTTTTTTTAGACCAGGATATTTGCCGAATTAGTCATTTAGTCGGGGGTGTACTACTACACTCTTTGATCGAGTCACCGTTGACCTTCAACTTGTCCAAAGGCCGCCCGCCCACAAAACTTGGGCTTCCCAAAAATTGAGAGCGATTTCTGTGCTCGCGCGTTTGGCAAATAACGGGTACACCCGAAAGGCGGGCGCAAAACACGCGGGGAGCGGAAATTGAGGATAAATAGGTGGGGGGAATCCGGGTACTCGGGTACTCTCCGGAAACAACGATCAGCAAACCAAAGCAGAAGGATGAAATTGATTATTTTGCTTGCGCTTATTGGAGTATCACTCGCTATTAAATGCCAGATCACGATGAAGGATGAGCAGCCGTTGGATACGGTGAGTATTAGAGTGCCTTACATCGGGTAACACTCCGGCCAACTCCAGAGGACCCCAACTTTTGTATCTTCGCTACCCTTTATCTTTCAAGGCTGTAAAGTATACCAAAATGTTTGTCTTGGTCATGAGAGCATTTTGGTATACTTTACATCCCTGTAGGATAAAGAATAGCCGAGATGCTTAGGTTTGGGCTCACCTGAAGTTTTAAAAGTTCAGAATGCTTATCCATTATCAAATGAAATGTAAAATTACATTATAATAAACCTGAACCGAGTTTCAAAAAACGCTGTTTGTTTTTTAGAGGTAACCTTTGCGGTATTTCGTACTAAAAACTAGAGTCTGGTCATTGAAATTATCCGAAATCCCAAACCAACCTCTTCCTGTAAATCCAAAAAAGCCTCATAGCTTAATGAGAAGTATTGTAATACTGTTTTTAACAAAATTTAGCTACATTTCAAATGGAACAACACTAACAAATTCAGAAAAAATTTTCTAGAATAAACTTTGATCGAGAATCGACCATTTTTTGTCGAAAAATCGAGAATTTTTTGTTCTTTTTAGTAAAAAATTATTAATTTTTGTGCGCTTAGGACTAGTAAAACGTTTAAAAACGGTTCCCTTTCTTATTAGAAAATTTCTTAGGAAAACAAGTTGAAAAACTCAAAAATTGCACCCATTTAAAGGTACCTTTTATCATATAAAAGTTTGAGTGCCCCCCGTTATTTTTTCCCCGTTATCCTATGTGTACCGCCCGACGAGATAGACTGCGGCGACGATTGTGACTACTGTATGCTGCATCGGGAAAAGTGATAAAACGCTATAAAAATTACTAAATTATGATTTTCTAGGGGACCCAAGCGATTCGTGCAAGAGCGCGGGTGCGGCTGCGGGGATAACGCTCTGCACGTGCACGCCGGGTGGGACGAGCCGACCGAGTGCACCGTGGGTTTTAAAAGCTTTTGAAAGTCCAGAAAATAAGATCAAAACTAGATTTTTCTGCATAATTAATAACTCGAAAATTCAAACGATTTCGTGTAAAAAGCGAAGTATTTCAGGACGAGGGCACGCTCAGCACCTCCGAAAATGGGATTGCCATGTATGACGCGTGCTGCGAGGAGTTTTCTTGTAAATAAAATTGAAGCTTTAATAAAGTTCGATTTTTCCACTTGAATTCTTAATACAAAAAAAACTGTTTTTTATTTTTTGGAACTTAAAATCAGAAAAAAACATATCTTATACATATGGTTTCCGTTTATATACATGTTTTAGTTAAAAAACCCAACCGAAGCCGAGGTCTAGGCCTAAGCCTAGGCCAAGCCTAAACCAAGCCTAAGCCAAGCATAAGCCAAGCCTAAGCCAAGCCTAAGCCAAGCATAAACCTAGGCCTAAGCCTAAGGCGGAAACATCACAATTAGTTTCCCCCAGCTAACCAGAAAACCTAGAAACTTAAACAAGTGGAGGTCAGAAAAAAGATTCTTTAGAAAAACTACATCTATGAGATCTTGCTTGAATTTGGTTTGAAAAGGTGTATTTCAGACGTATTTCCACTTTTTCACGTAAATATCTCTTTATCCTCCCACGAAAACACACAAATATAGATATTTAATATATAAACAAAAATCTTTCGCTCTAATGACAAAATCATACAGTAGGATAAGGCCACGAAATCGGGGGGTTTCGGCGCAAAACGGACATTTTATAGCATAGCACGACTGGGGATAGGCGGGAGGGGAATATGGCAGAGAAGTCGAAAAGTATCACATAAAATGTGCAAAAATATCGAAAAACAAATTTGTAAAATGAAGAAAATAGCAGGGAATGGATGGGATTCGTTTTTCGGTGCGAGGGGAATTGTGAAAATTGCCTAGGAAATCTTATAAAAAAATAGGAAAAAATAATTGAATTTTTCTGGCGGGGACCCGGAGGGTGGGCGCACATTTTGGGGGCGCGCATGATATCGGTGGTTGCGTTTTTAGCGAGTAATTGCCTAGATTTACAGTAGAAAATTGCTAAAGAGATTTTTTAGATTTTTAACTCATCAAAAAATATGAAAATACGAAAAATAGATTTTTCTCAATTTTTAAAGGGACAGAGACGTCAAGATCCTGAGAAAGGCTTTCGAAACTTCAAAACTCCGGATTTTTGTATTTTAAATCTCAGTTTAGCTTTAATTCAATTTAATTTATTTTATCTAATTTTGCATTTTTAGCGCTAAAATAAAAAAATGCCCCAAAAAATCTACGAAAAATTTGTAGATTTTTAAAAAATGAAAAAACTAGTATCCTTTTCCTATGATTTTTTGAAATTTAGCAGTTTTTCCCGATTTGAAATCGTATATTTTATTCTCATTTATTAAAATTTTGACATTCTGCCCCTTTAAAATCTACCAAAAAAAGATCGTTGAAAGATCGGGAGGTTAAGAATCGAACCTTCGGCTACGACAGCCCCCTTGGATTCCGCAGGGCTACACTACGCGCATCAGTACACCCAGCTGACAGGCAGCCACTGCGGGCTGACGTTCAGCTTCTCGACAAGGCGCTCAAGCTGCGCGATCGTCTCGTCGATGTCGTTGTTGACGATCACGTAGTCGAACAGGTGGCCGAAGGCTTGGCGGAGGATTTCGGATTCTTTCAGGAGGCGTTCAAGGGAGCCGTCGGGCTGGAAGCATAATTTATCCTTATACTACCTTCACATTTATACGATAATACGTCAAAAACAACTAGCAAAGATCATATAGGAAGATTTTGATTTTCAAGGCATTTGTAAAGCAAAAACTCACATCTTGCAACCCTTGCAAATTCGGCGCGGCGATGAAGACGACGAATGGCGAGTATTCGGCGGTTCGGAGGACTTTCAGGGCTTGTGGCTCCACGTCCAATATTGCCACTTTTCCGCTCTTATGGATATTCCGGATCGTCTCGAGTTTCGTGCCGTACATGCTCTCCTCGTGGGTGCCTGGAAATTGCGTGTTTTCAACGATAATCTTCTTCACAATATACAAAAAAAAACGTAATTCGCGATTTGTCTAGCCGGTAAAGCGTAAAACACGGAAATTAGTATTATTTTATATACAATGAAATCTCAACAATCACTCACCATACTCCAAATATTCATTATTCTGTATGTCGACCATCATCTGCTCGTTGGAGACGAAGAAGTAGTGCTTGCCGTCGAGTTCGTCTTTTCGAGGTTGCCGGGTTGTATCTGGAAAATCGAGATTTTCCTATTGATGAGCCTAGACTTCAAATTTAATTTTATGGCTTAAAAGTCGCTACTTACGTGGTATCGGATATGCAAATCGCTGCGGATGGCGGTGGATGAGGGTGTTTTTGATGTGCCTCCGGCCAACTCCGTGGGCGCCAAGGAGTACAAGCGTTTTTCGGCGGTACTGTGATAGTCGCATTACCTGAAAAATGGAGTTAACTTGTTCAAAAAAATAGAATCGACTGTAATGAAGGATTAAAGGCACGTTGAAGCCAAAACCTACAACGTGGCTGTTAAAAAATCTCCAAAATTTAGAATCAGTTACACGTAATCAACATCTTACAATGACCTAGGTTGTAACACTACATACGACACCTATGGACAATACCGTATAACTCGAAAATCAAGTTTCCTAGACGTTGAAGTCCAATTTACATCCAGCCTACCTCCTCGTACGTCACCAGGTCGAGCTGGTCAAACAGAGTCGAATGTTTCTGGAGGTACTTGGTGGAGTAGTACTTCTTCTTCTTGTTGAACCACATACAGTGCGCGGGGAGGCCTGTAATGAGTTATTACGGTAGGCTATGCACTAATTTAGTTTAGTTAACGTTAAAGGTACCGGCAAGTCAAAGAAATGGTGAAAAACTAGTCAAAGAAGCGCTGAAAACCAAGGAAAAGTAGTGTTTAGCTCAAAGCTAACTCCGTACATGTTTAATCCAGGATAGAACCGCGACGTAGTACAGTAATTCCCCTTCCCGATACCCTCAAAATTTACTAACAAAAACCTACAAGTATCCTTCGCCCGTTCCATCGCCAGACAAGCCGTTCGCCATTCTTGGAGCTCAGGGCTGGGGATCAAGCCGGCTGTTGTCTAAAGGAATGTGTCGTAGCCGTAATTCAGGTATTTTCATAACTAAGCTTTCATACCTCCTTAATGCTTACTAAAACTTAGGACTTACTTGCGCCTCCTTATTCGGGTTGCCAAGGCCGGGAAATCCGGAGATGAACCGCGCCTGCCACCAGTTGTGGTCGTCCTTGGAGATCACCTAAGAAAATAGATTTAATAAGCTCTAAAAAAGTGGTAGCTTTAGCTTACAGATATACAATACTAAATAGTATACCTGCAGAATATCGCCCGTTTTAAAGGCCATCCCAGCCTGGGGACAGGGTATCAAGTCGTCCTGGCCGGGCTCGTAGTCGAATTGGGCTCGCACGAAGATCTCACAGGCGGGAGGGGCCGAGCGGTAGGAGGGCACGATTTTGAAGGTTACCTAGAAATATAGTTATAGTTTCTCAGCCATAAGCTTTTTACGGTTTTAAGGTACCAATAAACTAGAAAAATTCCGACCACCGACAGTGGGTCGGGCCTAGAAAAATTTAGACCTGGCAAGCTGCCAAATCCGTCTCAACCCAAAAAAACAGGAAACTGACGTCGGGAACGTTATTGGCAAAGTCCCAAATTCGCAATACTATATTTTCTTGCTGTCCCAGTCCCTTTAAAATAAATTTCCTCCCTACCAACCTGTCCTCGTGCGTCCCGCAACATTTGCTGCAGACTCTCCACAGATCGATGCGCCACAGAGACACCGTTGATTTCTCGGATCTCATCTCCAACGTGTAGGGTAGCTAAACGGAAATGAGATTAAAAGGATTAAAAATGTATATTAAAGTATGAAGTGTGTGTATACTCAACAATTGCCAAGACATCGACTTAGATTTTGCTTACCTTGGCGATGTATCATTCCGCCGTGCATGATCCGCGCCACGAAACAGCGGCCTTCCTCGGTGACCTGAATTAATGATTTAAGAAGTTATATAAGTTTCATCAGGTTTTGACCTATTTTTTCATAAAAATACTGCCTAAAATTTATTATATATAGTATGCAAAATTACATAAAATTACAAGCAGGAACAGTTAAGCGCCATCTAATCTGAAAAACTTACTTTTAACGTGATCCCCATCGGCTCTTCGGAGTCTTTTTGGAATTGGACGAGGCGTACTCTTGAAACGGAATCCATCAGAATATCGTCATCATCGTCGCCTAAAACATGGCGTAATCGATTTTGCTCACTTTCTCTCTCGCTCGCTCTCTCTCTCTACTCACTCTCTCTCTTCCTGGAGTAGGCTACGCACCTGTAAACGACGTCGGTAGATAGTCCTCATGGCTGGTGCCGGCTCGTTGAGCGCCTAGAGGTAGGACACCTCCATTTAAATATGAGAATGGGGCGTTTGGGTCCCGTTGTGAGGGAAGCCCCGTACTCGAGGACATCGACCGGCAAGCGTCTTGTGAGGCACCAGGAGCACAGGCTGCGCTCTGAAAATCGTGGGTTATAGTGGTGATGACAGCTGATTTTCATGAGATTTTTTAAGGAGAGGGCGAGAGAGATGGCGAGGGCGCCAGAGTGAGAGAGCGAGAGTGCGAGAGCGAGAGTGCGAGAGAGTGTGGAAGAGTGAGAGAGAAATACGGTGAGCAACAGATCGCGAAGAAGGGCTCGCGAGCAACTGCTAGAGAGAGAGAGCGAGAGAGTGAGGAAGAGAAACACAGCGCGTTAGGGAGTGTGTGTGTGAGAGAGAGAGAGAGAGAGAGAGAAAGCCATAGAGGAACACCCCTTGTTTTTGTATCCCATTTAAAGGCTACTTCAAATCCTCATAATGCATGAGTTCCGCAGCGCCCCTTTTAGACAAACCACTCCCAGATGCATGGCAGTTTTTTGGCGAAGAAAATGGCTGCGGCGCCCCTGGGTATTTTTTTGCCTCTTCTGCGCTAATTTATCGAGTTGTTCGGCGCTGCTTGGGGGTATCGAAAAACGAGAGAAGCCGAGAATTTGTTTAGAGTAGCTGTCGAGGTATTGGAACTTATTTTAGCGAGGAAAGTAAGTAGTGAAGTGCAGGATCGTTGAGTTTTGAAAATTTTTAAGCGAAAGGCTTCAAAAGTTACAAAACATTATTTTTTTTGCGTCCATTAAGCGACTTTTATTAAGAAAAAAATAGCATATTTCGACCTCTATTATTTTGCTACCAATGCTTCGAAAAATTCGAAAGTAAGGGGAAGCCAGTGCGTTTAATCGCTCTACAAGTCAAAAATCACAAAGTAATAGATTTAGATAAATTTTCATCCAAAGTTTTGCAGAAAACGTCCGAAAATAGCGCTTTCCACGACTTTCAAGCCATGGAAAAACTGGAAAACTATGATTATTAAGGCCCCGTCAATTTGATCGATTCACAAGCATAAAAAAACAAAAATTGATAGATTTAACTACCGTTGAACGACAGTATGTTGTCTATTTAATTACTTAAAAGACTTCAACAATTTTTAATTTTATGCTTCCGATCGTTTTAATAAAAAACCCCGCAACAACCCAAAATTTTGGCAATTATCCTTCGTTTCGGTGTACTTCGCTACGGGACAGTTGTCCTATTTTTCAACCCCTGGATGCCCCCAGGGATGAGAGAGCTTTGACTAGGGGCACGGGGGCCAATGGATGAATCCATTTTCCGGCTGTCACATCGAGGCCCCCCTGGCCATCGGATTGTGTGACATTCGGGCACCGGCCGATTAGCGCCTTGCTTGGGCTAGTCTAGGCTAGTCGAAAAACACGCTAACCCGGGTTCTAAGGTATCTAATTGTCTTTAAATTGCCAAAAATTCTCATTTTTGACTTCCAGCCGATGCTATCTTAAAAAAATGCTTTCTTAATCCATACCGAGGCTTGGACAGACTCGAAATGTATAGCAAAACGTCAAAAAGGAGAATGGAAGCTCTGAAAGACCGAAAAACGCCAAAAACTTTTGACAATCCAAACCAAAAAGCTCTTTTGATACCGCAAACCGATCCAGTTTGTGCCTACTATACGAAAATCAAGTTTAAAGAATTTTTGAAGGGTCTAAAGACTTGGGAAGACGAGGAACGGCAAGGCAACATCTGAACCCAGCTAAAAGTTCGGAAAAAGGGAATAGAAGAAATTAAGAGAATAGAATAACTATAAAATTCAAAGACTAACCGTGGAAGGCTGCTGATCCAAAAGCTGATGCTCCTGACTCGTCCCCGGGCCATTGTAATCGCGTTCTGCCCCGTACACCTCTTCGACAACCACGTCGAGGGCTTGTAGTGAGGCCTAAACGTTGGTAAAATTTAATAATTTAATGGAGAGACTATGAGCTATGTTTTCGTAAATATAAAAACCCAGAAAACGCTCTTGATTTTCAATCTTGCGGCAAACCTGTGAAATCGTAAATTTTTTCAAAACTTACCACAACATCAGTGTACTGGAGAAGTTGTCGTAATTCTAGAGACTCGGCGCTGGGCGATAGCAACGTTTCGATGTAGGAGACGGTCTAAAAATTGAAGAAATTGACTGACCAGGACAGCAAAATTAATAAGGATTCAAAATCCAGCAAAATTTGACTACCTCTTTCGACAAAATGGACGCATCTTCGCCGCAGACGACGGGCCGGGATTGGAGTTGCGAGATCTTTTCATACAACTGGAAAAATAAAAGATAATTGACGTTATAAAAGTTAATGCGTTTTTTAGATACCTTAAAGTACGATTTTTGACCGGAACCATGCAACTCGAATTTAAGAAAATTAAGAAAATTCCACACAACAACACTAGCCATTTTTAAGCGAACGAAACACCGATTTTCCCAAAAAACCCGGAAACTAACAAATTCCGTAGCAGACGATTAGCGTAAATTTTATAACGTATACGCATGGAACATGCAATTTTCTAAAGTATACATGCACAAAGATGAAAAATAGGCGCGGAACAGACCAAGAAAACTAGCAGAATCCCATTTCTCACCGAATTCCGCAACTGTACGGTACAGACGGCCGATTGGGTGGCTATCACCTCCTCCTCGGACTCCTCATCCCTTGTGGATTGCAGCCCGCTCGGCCCCGGCCGATCGTCGTCCGGAGGAATGTCCCGTACGCCTCGGCCCGTCCTCCATTTCATGGATGCCCCCGGGTCTAATGGAAGAGTAAGGTTGTGTACAAAACAAATGAAGCTGTAGGAGATTGAAGAGAAAAGCGAGGAAATTGTTTAGAGTATTGTACCGAAAACTAGCAGAGATCATTGAGGAAACCTCTAACGTATCAGCGCGTAGCGGATAAGCGCAAAACTTTAGAAAAAATTGGAGCATGACGGAACTATGTCCTCCTTGAAAACAGCGTCCAGAATCGAACAACGCTAGTCGAGCTACGCTACGATACGCGTCACTACGCGTACGACGCCTCGATGCGCGACGAGGAGCATACGGAAGACTAGGAATAGTACTTTGTACGCTATGATGCGCCCCGCTGAAACGAGACGTTCCGCAGGAATACGCATAATTACGCCTCGCAACTTACGTTAGGATGCGCTGGGAAAGTTAAACAACGCCTAAATCTAAACCTAAGCCTAAGCAAAGCCTAAGAAAAACCTAAGCTTAAGCCTAAGGAAAACCTAAGCCCAAGCCTGCCCAAGCCCAAAGCTAAGCCTAAGCCTAGCTAAACCTCAGCCTAACTTAAGCCAGTTTCCAAGTCGTTTTACAAGAGAAAAGGTGGGTAAACAAAGAGAGAACGGGCTCGTTCCGCTGGAGTATGAGTTCGACTGGCGAGTGTGACTTAGTGGCGGGCTAAATGTTGTGTGGAAGAAATCGGGGAGGAGAGAGGGATAGAGAGAGAGAGAGAGAGAGAGAGAGAGAGAGAGAGGGAGAGAGAGCGATAGAGAAAGAGACCCCGAGAAAGACCCACCCCCCGGGAGAACCCAGGCCAAATTTCGGGGCCTAAGGCTCTGGGGTGGGCCCAGGAGAGGCTTAGGACCCAAGGGCCCAGAGCCGAGATGGCAACGTTTGTGGGGTGGGTGGGGGGGGGGGGGAGTGAGAGCCATCGGCTTCTTCTTCAGCTTCTTCGTCCCTTCAGCCCCCCCCCCCAACCCCCCGATAACTAGCTTTCCATTCGCACCACTCGCTCCTGCTTCTTCTCCTTCTCGTCGTGCTCCTTCTACGGCTTCTCCTTCTCTTGGGACGCACGGCGCGACAAGTAGCCCAAATTCGGGGGGAAAGTTGCGCCTGGCGGGAGGAGCAGCAGCAGGAGGGGAGGAGGAACGCTTCAAGACCCGACCCGAATCGATAAGTTTTGGGGATCTGATGTTGTTTGGTGGGTTTGGGGGCTTAAAGGAACCCGGAAGGCAACAACCCCTTAAATATCGGGGTTAAAAAGGCGTAGAAGGCAAAAACGGCCTGGAAAATCGCATTTCAGTGGTTGCAGGGTTCGAACTGCAAGAAAAAATTTTTTTAAGGTATTTTTATTGGAAAAATGTTTTGTAATTGGCGGTAGGGAGCCAAAAATTTATATTTTTCTGAAAAACTTTAATTTTTCCATCTAATAGTTGTAATTTCAGCACTTAAGGAGACGGGAACTTAAAAATGATGAATTTCAGGTCTAAAAACATGGCGCCTATAGCGTAGTACTTAAGCAAAAGACTACGCATGACTCCTCTTGACACTGCTACTTCTTCGTTATACGCGTTTTGAAAATTCCCTTTTTGGGGTTTAACTTTGTCGTCAAAATAGGTAGGCGCCTGAAATGCTTTCAACATTTAGAATGACTTCTTTAAAGGACTATAGATGCCTATGGCAAGAAATATCAATGCTGAAATGACGATTTACGCAACACTCTTTTACGCAAGCCAACTTTCCCTTTCTCCCAAACCGAGCAACGCAGAATGAGATTCAGAGGGTTGATCGAGCACCACGAGTACTCTTAACCGTTCCAAATCGGCACTGAGCCAGCGGAACGCTTTGTCCATTTACTCGTTTCCGGCTGCTTCGAGAGAATTGGGGCCTGCGGGTCCGGGAAAACCGGATGCATCTGTCAATAAGATGTCAAATGGTTGATTGTAGCAAAAGGTCTTTTAAGACAAAATTCAGCTAACAGAGAAATCTTCGGAAACTGGAAGGCAAGCCAGCAAAGGTTTTCGAGGAATTTTCGTGGAGGATGGCAGCGATAATTAAAGGAACAAGCGAGCCGAGATTTTAGGGAGGTGAAAAGAGCAGCTGGCAGGGACCCTTTAGCAAGCTGAGAAACAAGCTAAAAGATTGTTTTTAGGAAATTTAAGGGCAAGCTGGCAGAGAATCTTCGGGAAATAGAGTAATTTTTGGAAAAGGAAGCTAGTTATTTAGGAGATGTGAGGGTAACCTAGCAGCGATCTTTAGCGAGAGGGGTGAAGCACTAAACCAGGTTTTAGAAAATTTAAGGGCAGCCTAGCAGAGATTTCTAAAGGACGAGGGCAAGCTAGCAGAAATTTTTTAGGAACCATGAGGGCAGGCTAGCAGAGGCCTTTTAGGAAATGGGTAGACAAGAAGAAAGATTCAATGCAAGGCAAGCTAGCAGAAACCCTTGGTGACGCTATTTTTGGCCCTAAACCATCAAACAAAGACCCTCCCGGACTCAGGCTCTCCCTTTCAAGTTCTTCCAGCTGCGGCTGTAATGTGTATGTGTGTGCATGAGAGAATGGGATTTGATGTGGTCTTAGGGCCCGGGCCAAAGGAGAGGAGACCCAGCCTGGGGGGCACCAAGCAGCTGACGGGGATGAGCTCAAGCTCCCCGACAGGGCTCAGAACGCGTGAACACGTTGCAGATGGCAATTCTTTGCCACTCGTGCTCGGGCAGCTGAAATGAGACTCGACACTTGACAGCCGAGGGGAGGGAGAGGTGGCCGGAAGTGATCGGAGAAGCAATAACAAACTCGGCAGTTTCAGGGGTGGGCTAGAGTTTGGTTGGTAGTTTTAAAGGGACTAGGAAGTGCCGAAATCTACCCCCAAATTTTAACTAGGTATAAACAGCCATAAAAAATGCCGCAACCTGTCTTTTTGGTGACTTGAGGTTGCTAAAAAATTTCATTCATACCGTGACGTTTCAAATTTTGTCGAGAACTAGTCGACTGGAGGGGTCGGTTCCGGCACTTTCCCGATCCCGGTAAGTGGCGTATAGACCGGGATTTTAGCTTAAGCCAACAAGTAGGTAAGATGAAGATCTTTGAGAAAAGGAAAATAAGAAAATTATGAGATAAAATGACATACATTAATAAGCATAGCCTTTTCACTGCTTAAATGTTTTCTGCAAGACTCAGAATGAACCCTAAGCCGTGAAGCGGATGTAAGCTTATCCGAGGAGTTCGCGAAATCCTAAAAAAACTTCGCGCCGAACGAGACGGAGAAGGTATCTGGGCTCGGAAAAGTGAGGGAGAGAGGGGGAGAGCGAGAGAGTGAGAGAGACAGAGAGAAAGAGAGAAAAAGAGAGGGTGAAAGATGGAGAGAGAGATAGAGAGCGAGTGAGGGAGAAAGCCTAGAAAAGGTCCAGGAACGCGGATCAGGTATCAGTGGAGTTTGAGCAAAACTCAGGAAAAGTTCGGAGCAACACTTTGGAGCCTCGTTCTCACTTTTAAAGGAGCATTAATGAAATTAAATACGGCACTATTGCTATCTTTAAACGTCAAAAACACACATAAAGACGACCAAAACAAAAATAAATCAGGGTACGGTAGCTTAGACGACAAACCAAGTCAGAACCACACCAAAAACAAGCAAAATAAACAAAAGCTACAAACTGCGAAAATCTGACTACGCAACATGCCAAAAACGTGCAAAAACCATGCAAAAACATCTCCGAAATACCGAATTTTGGCAGAGATTTACGGTACCGTAATACCCTATTGTTTTAACATACGGGTATGGTAGGGCTGGGGGTCGTGGTGTTTGATGGAGTGTCGATGGGGGTGTGAGATGGGCCCGGGTTCGGTTCCACCTCGTGCTCCTCCTCCTCCACCTGATGCTCCGTTCTTTGGCGCGCCGCGTAGCTCTTCAGCTCCTCCACCAGGGTTTGAAGAAGCGGATCGGCTGCTGCAGGTCGTCCCGGTAGCACTGCTCCCGTTGCACACCAGCGGCTGGTAGTGCTCGGGGGCTCGCTGGAGAGGAGGAAATACGTGACAATGCGTGAAAATTTGCCTGCTAGGTTCCTTAAAGGGGCTAGAAAGCCCTAAAATTTACCTTTTTTAAAACTAGGTCTCGACAGCTATCTGAGATCCGATAATCTTTTAGCTAAATGAAATAGGAAGCTGGAAACACGACCCTGCAGCGACTAGATCTCGATAACTACGCGACACACCAGTTTACGATTTTAAAATAAATTTAGATGCGCATTTTGGAGTGCCGCGCAGCTGTCCAAGGCCTATCGATGAAAGAGGTAGGTTTTTGGACTTTCCAACCCCTTTAAAGTCGAATAAAAGCGCGGCAATCGACGCCTTTTAGCGACTAGGTCTCGACAACCATAGATCTTTCAGAAATAATTGCTAAAAGGAATTTTGGAATCACTAGTAGCTGTCGAGACCCAGTGGCCAAAAGGTGAAGATTCCAGCGCTCCCGTGTCCCTTTAAAAGCAGCGAAATAGATTGATAGCAAAAGACTAAATTGACGGTTTTGGTTAGCTAGGTTTCGATAGAAAAACGAAAAACATCAAAATACGCGTGAGAAACGGTTTGTACAGTTTTCGGAGCGACACGTAGCTGTCGATACCTAGTCTAAGGATGAAAGAGTAGATTTTTCGACTTCATTACTTCTTTAACGGGCCGAGAGAGTACGATAATCGACCCTCTCTGTCGGCCAGGTTACGACAGTTACGCGGGAAGCCTAAATACGTCCCAAAAAATGCGTCAGCCCGTTTTTTGGGAGTCGCGGACTTCGAGACCTAGCAGGCAAGACTAGCCGATTTTTGCGCTTAATGACCCCTTTAAAAACGTCTCGCTGACGCTCCTCACCTCGTGGTACCGCTGAGGCGCCGTCGGCGAGCAGTGCTGCTGGGCGATGTGGTGATGATGATGGGCCGAATTTTCCGCGTACACTTCGGCCTCTTCCGGCTCCTCGTTTACCACACACTCCTGCCGGCTGCCCTTCTTGCTCCTGTGGGCCTCCTGGCAGCCGCCGCACTGTGCTCTGCGCCAACTTCGCCGCTTCTCGTGGCAACAGAAGCCGCGATCACTTAGAATCCCGACGCACACGACGCAGACAGTAAAGACCAAAAATGAGCCGATCAGCGCGGCGAGCAGGAGATTCTGGTAGAGAATCGAGTCCATACGAGGATGGACTAATGGGAGACGACTTCAAAGAGTTCAGAAATTCAAGAAAATCGTCGAAATCGTTCTCTTTCAGCTGTATTTGGAGTCAGACGTCTTCAAGCAGTTCAGCTCGACAGAGAGACGCTTTTTGATGGCTTGAAAGTATAACGTAACGCAATTAAGGCCCTGTACTCGATGTAAAGTGTAGTGGAGCGGAACTCGAGTGCGAGAAGCTCTAAAAGGAGAAAAATTAGTTTAGAAAAGTAAATAAAAACTAGAAAAATTCAAGAGAAAGAAAAAGAGAAAAGGCTAAAAATCGTTAAAAATTCCAGAAAGCAAAAATTCAAAACTTAACTGAATCGGCCCGCCGTAACTATCATATGTTCTCAAATTTAAGCCAAGTAAATGCAGAACTAACTACAAATCTGGCACCAAAAATTCTAAAATTTGCTGTTGCTTTTTACTACCGTAATCGGGTGTCGAAATGGTCGAAACATCCGATTTTCCGGCAGAAATTTATTGTAGAAAAAGCCTAAAAATTCTCAAAGTCCGGTAATTTCGCCTTGCTACCCTAATTCTGCCAAAATCCATCCTAAAATTCAAAATTCTGTCGTGAAAAAGGTAACAAGGTGAAAGGTAGCAAGGTAAAAAAGTAAAAAAACAAATTAAAATGGCTTACGGTATAAATTCCGTTTGACTACACGAGACACCCGAAACCGGATGTTTATCCACCGGTGAAAAGCCTGAAGGTCAGGAAAGGCCTGGAAACACCGGGGGTGTGACGGAGGGGTGATGATAATGGCCCTGATAGCACACCTGGTTGGTTGAGACGAGGGCACAAGTTCACGGTGGGCAATCCATCACAAGCCCGCGGCTTGGTGGGAGAGGCCCACCAAGCTGCCCTCTACCTCCTCGAGGCCACCGGATGGATTGTGGTTAGGAGGTGGAAGAGGCGAGGAAGGAAGCGGAAATGGACCGGCTGGACCGGGTGAGATTGAGGTCCTACTGGTTCAGGTCATCGAGATGTCAAAAGTTCAGAGGTGTAACGGCGCGCGTAGAGACTAAAAGCGCATGTTTAGTAATTGAGTTGTCAAACCTATGCAAGCCCGCGCTTTTAAGTAACTTCAAGATGCCTTGGAAGGAGCACCTAGCGGAACGATAAATTCCGTAAAATATGCATAAAATGTGAAAAATTTCTAAAACGCGAAAAATTGTTACTAATGCGTGTTTTACCAAACAGGTAGAAATAAAAAAATATCTAACTTATTAGCGCCCCTCATTGATTCTCGTGCAACGCGGGTGGCAAGGTGAAAAACAAGGAGCTAAAAACAAAACCAAACTGCGGTCTGACTTCAAAATATACGAAATATTGATTGCGCAGTAAAACGCCATGGTCTCTTGGCTTTTAAGGAGACCTGGAAGTCCGAGAGTCGACTTGTTGCTGCGAGGTTTCGCCAGCTACGCAATGCCCCAAATGACGAGGACGGGTTCACTTGAATTCTATGGTAGTGCTGAGGTTGGTGATAGGAGTTATCACGACATGATCGACACGTTATTTATGCGTGTCGCGTAAATGTCTAGACCTGATGTTGAGGAAGGGTCGATTCTGCCGCCTGACGATCGATTCAGAAGATTTTAGTGGTATTCCAAAAGGCGATGAAAGGGCCATTTAAGGGCGATGCCGAGTGGCTCAAATTTCCGGCAATTGACAAGCTTACGCTTAATGTATGGTACCAGTATCGAAGTGCAAAGCATCCTAATTCAGCTTCGAAAGATTTTTCAAAATCAGCATATCTTAAGGTTATAGTCTTGGAGCCGTCACAAGTAGGGCTATGCAAGAAGGTGTAAAGGGGCGCTTAACGTACTAGACCTAACCTCTCATTAAGGCCTGATTTAAGTTTTAGGGCTTTAATAGAATAAGAAGATGCTGGAAAAACTAGGTTAAAACTAACGATCTTTAGAGAGCATTCAAAAGGTTCAAATGTCTATAGAGGTGATCTTTAAAATGCTAATGCATCAGTTTGGCAACTTTTATAAGCCCCACCCTCCAAAAAGTTTTGCCGAACCCCTTGAAGCCGACCACAGATCGAAGCACTAGATTAGAGAGGTGGGAGAGCAAAAATTTGGATTGCAAAGGAGCAAGAGAGTGATCAAAGAAGCGCTGCTCTCGCAGCCAAATCCCAAGCCCATCAAATAAAAAATAAGACTGAAAAACCGGAAAAGACAGACCACTAGAGACGCAGCTTTTCGACTTCCAAGAGGCAGGGAAAAGCCTCCTCACTTCCCCACGCCAGGATTACTTCAGGAACGCTTCAGGATAGGGCTTTTTCTTGAAAGACGAGAACCCCATTAGGGGCGTCTCAAACCAGTGAGGTATCGGTGAGGGGGAAAACCCCCATTTTTTGAACTCTTGAGGGGTGACGGAAGGAGGAGACATGTTCGCGGATAGAGTTTCGTGTCTGGAATTCAAGGCGCAACCGTTAAAATAGCAACTTTGCGTCGAACTCAACTGTAGCGGAGCATGAGGTTGCAAGCGCGAGATTTCACTAATATAAAAAAATTATATAATATTTTTGGCAGTTCAGATCTTTTAAAGGAGCCGAGAAGTCAACTATTGGCTCTTGGCTAGTCGGACGGACAATTCAAAAAATTTCTAACGGTACTCCACGTACCGGAACCTCCAAAAATATAAAAAACAGTTTAGAGCAGCCAAAAAATGCAAATTTTTGGCACAGAAAAACATAGTTTCGAAATTTGGAAACCTTAAAGGGACGGGGAGGTTAAAGGGACCTTTTGCTCGCCTAAAAACGGAATTTTCCGAACAAACTATGAGGAGCAAGAGCTTCCGATGAAGTTTTTTCTGACCAGTTTTTGACGCGGATTCCGGGTCTGTACTTACGCAATAAATTGGAATTCAGGTTTTTAAGATACAAGTAATATTCAGGACGTCCAGGGTCGTGGCCAAGACAAAAAATGAAGAAGGCCTCCTAGTCAAAAAATGGAAGGTTTTGCAAAAAAATAATAACGAATTTAAAACCAGCTTAAAAACTGGCCTAAACAAATTACATTAAAAACGTCAGTTTTCCAATGTAAGGCTTCGTAAAGGTGTTTTCCGCCAGAAGCTCAGATTCCTGAACCTGCCGTAAGGAAAAGTCGGCCTTTGCTGATTTTAAGTCCTTGCATTAATTGTTTACCTAAAGGGTACTTCCAGGTGCTAAAGCATACTAGCAATAAAAGGAAAACCAAGGATCTGGCAAGTACATCTACTCAAAAATGCCCAAAACCACGTGTGGCCCACCCCGTTTACCTGGCCACAAATAGGGTCCTGGGGCCCGGGGGGAGGGGTCGTGGAATTGGGCCCTTTGCGGGCTGCTGGAAGGAGATGAGACAGTTGGCGAGGGTTTTGCTCTCTCTCTCTCTCTCTCTCTCTCGCTCTCTCTCATCTCTCTTCCTTTTATCCGGGGCACCGGGCCGATAGGTATACGACATGTCCGGAAAACAGGAACCCCCTGGGGATCACAGGGCATTTGCTGAGAGCAAGAGCGAGAGCGAGAGAGAAAGAGAGAGAGCGAGAGACTGAGAGAGAGAAAGAGAGAGATAGTGTGAGAAGGAGCAACATAAAAAACACGGCCCCAACGGAAACGAACAACCCATGGGTGCCGGAACGGCCCAAATCACTGGCCCGGTTGATGTTCGGGATCGGGGGTAATCGAAAAATAAATCTTCTATCGGCAATTCAAGTAAATTTTGTAGTTTGTAGTTTATTTTTTGTAGTCCAGAAAATTGTCTTCGGTCCCACAAAACGCATCCGGGGGTATAAAGTACAGATTTTTAGACGAAAAAACTAGCAAAAACCACAGAATTGTGAAAAACTGACGTTCCTCGGCCTTAAAATCAGATCTCGTGGCTTGTAGCTTGTAGTTTATAGTCTGAACCAGCTTATCGTATGTAGAAAGGCATAAAATGCAATTGTAAGGAAAACAAAATACGGGTTTTGAGAAAAATCACAAAACTTGCAGGCCACACTACACAGCACAACATAATTACATGGTTTCGGTCAGTAATATACCAAAAACTAGATCAAAATTTAGTTTAGGCAATTTTTTAAGCAGTTACCAACCTGCAGCAGCTTCCGAAAAGACCCGTCCTCCATCAACTGCCCCTGGACGAGCTGCGGGAGCACGGGCGAGTCGGTTAGGACGGCGATCCGGTCGAGCGATTCCAGGATCTGGAAATGATGGATTTAAACATTCATCTGCTATCTTTTCAATGATGTTTTCTTCCTAAACTTTAAAAAAATCATACGCTGTAAGTCTAGACATCACTACGCGTCGATACTCCGTAACGGAATCCGTGTGGGAACTTCAGAATTGCTTGAAATACGATCTCGTGATGATCAAAAATGTTCTGGATCTTACAGTAGACGTTAAAAAAATTAAAAATTAATTTAACTCGTCATCTCCCATTTTAATAAATGTATAATTATTTAGCAAACTTAAACAAAAAATGCGAAAGTTCAGGTGTTTAGAAGGGCTACATTACGCTCAAGGACTTTAAAAATTGTTTGACGTATTCAATAAGATGTAACACCTTATATAATTTTTGCAGTATCCGAATCGCTCCAGAAATCCCAAAAAAAGCTCGTTAAACTATAAACAAACAAAGTTAGTGCTCCTAAACGACCAATTTTTACAAAGCTACCCACCGCCGGATGAAACGGCATAACTCTATCGCCCATTTTTGGCAAAATAAGCTCAAAAATTTGAGCAAGAGCTCAGGAATCGAGATTTAGTAATAATGACACATCTCAGCTTCCGGTCTAGCCAGTTTTGGGCATAATCCAGGCGTAGGCCATTTGCCTTACTGAGCGGATGGAAGCGTAGAAAAGGGCGTTCCAGGATAGCGTCCTAGCAGGCCTAATAAGCGGAATCTGAATCTAAGCGTTTCTGGCGGAGCAGAAGCTGAAGGAGAAGGGTCTCCTGGCGTTGCCGTGAAACGCGATCCGATCGCCCTATATTGTGCCCCCCTCCAGAGTTTGGCTTCTTGCAAAGGGCATTGCTGAGCTTTGATGTCCCTTGGGGGTGCCTAGACATAACCTGAGAACATTGTCATTAGGAGTCTAACGGAGCAAGTCAAGTCTTTAAGGGAGTGTGACAGTTCAAGGATTTTTGACGCCAGGATGCTAGATATAACGACCTACTGACGTAAAAAACCCATGCATTAGGCGTCTAACGTAGTGGAATGGGTTTTAACGGGAGCGTGCGATGAAATTTTTGGATGTCAGATTCAGATTACGACTAGAAATGTTAAGAAATTTTGTAGAAGCTGCTTTAAAGGGAGTATAACAGTTGAAGAGCTACGAGAAATTCCTACTGACGTAGAAAGGAGGTTTCAAAGAGAAATTTGACAGTAGGCAACCGATTGAAAGACGCAGAAGAACTGTGCTAGCAAAATGACGTCAAAATGATGTAATTTTTCGGGGTTTGAAAAGAATGCATGGTGTATCTAAATTTTGTTTGGCTAAAGGTAACGTAACAAATGGATGACTACGAACGATTCTTATTGACGCTCAGATTCAATGGAAATTGGCCGCAAATTAACCTCGCTCGAGCGAGATTAACGCAAATAAAAATCGTTACGGTGGTTCTCTTTAAACGGAAAGTGACAGCTAATTTCCCAGAGCATCCCTTTTCAAGAACAAAAACACGTTTTAAAGGGCGTGTGATATCTCAAATCAACCTAAAAAATCCAATTAGGGAAATGCGCACATTAATAGATCCCTAATCAGCAGAGGCGTAAACTCAGAATAGATGTCAGATACCCTGATTTACCTTCGGAACCGGCAACAACTCTCTGCCATAACTCGAAATGCTCGTGGCGTGGCATTGGCCCATCGGGGCATCTTTTAGAATGCCGCGATTTCTGGGCCCAGATGTATAGCTGTTTCGGGCCCAGGAATTTTGAGTGTCTAGGTGCAAAGCAGTGGATCTCAAGGGATCGGTGACAGGTCCTCAAAACAGCAGAAATAGGTTCGGGTTTTGCAGCCAGGACACGGCGAGATATAGAAAGAAATAGAATACGAAGACAGGGGGAATATGAGGAGGGATGGGTGGCTTGGAAAAAGGGCGAGAAGAGGGAGATGAACAAGAAAAAGAAGCAGAAGCGGTCACTTCACTCCCCCTGGGTGCCCACTTGATGACACGTGCAAATATATGACTCGGCGAGGGGGACTGTACGCAGCGCGCGCAAGCGAGACAACGGGATGAGTTGAAAGGCGGCTTCTGGGATTTTGTATTTTGCTACCTAATTTTTTGTTACTTGCTAGCCGTAAAAAAACATTGAATAATAGCCTAAATACCTCCAGGCACCTTTAAAGGGGCTCGTAAGGGAGAAAATCGACGTCTAGTCGACCATGTCTCGACAGTTACGATCGGTATCTATAATTGCCTTTTAGTTATCCCGAAAAAAACCAAAATCTACCCCCATCATCTGCTAGATCTCGAAGGTTACATTACGCGCCAAAAGACGTGTGTAAGTTGAGCAAAAACGCACAAAATATTTTTTTGCGCACAAATTTGCATCCTAAAGTTAGTTTGGACAAAAGCTAGTTTTTTAGCATAGCTACATTGGAAAACAGGTAAACTACGCACGTAAGTTCGCGCATTACGTACCTGTCGACACCTCGTTGCAAACGAGGGTGGATTTCGAGGACTGCAAGTATCTTAAGACCCATAGAACGTCAGATTTCAGTAAAATTTTAGCTTCCCCATTAACATCAGCTTCTGAAGCTTGAAAAAGAGCACGTCCGCTTTTAAAGCGTTTAATGCACTTTTGGGATACCCTTAAAAAGTTGCACGACTTGGAAAAACAAGCATTAGTTTTAAGTATATGCTTTTAAACAGACAGCTTCTAATTTTAGGGTCTTTCCTAAATAAAACCCATTTTTCTGCTCTTCCTGCTCCTCAGTCCTCAAAACATATGACGACCGGGTTGCTTCTCCTTGTTAGTTAGTCCATGAGTTGACGTGTGCATGGTCTTTTGAAAGGTTGGCCGATGTCACATTTCCAAGAGGGCTCAATTCATTAATCACGGCTGCGACAGCTCGACCCCCGGCTGTTCACCTTGACGCTCATAGCTAGGAAGGGGACAACCGGAAAACTGAGGATTTTCCGAAAATCGGGTACAAAGAATGTCTCTAATAAAGAAGAGAAAACACGGGTTGCTAAATGATAAAGCTCAAAAAGAGCAAGGATTCTCAGGTGTAAACAGGAGCATGACGTAGCAGATCATCCCATGAATGCGTGGTTTATCAAAAGCCAATACTCGTGTTTCACGGGATAAGGATAGAATAAAGTGACTACCGCTAAAAACGTGAAAATCTGGTCTTTCAATAACTTAAAGGGGGCTAGAAGCGTGAAAGTCGACTCACTCTAACAACTAGGCCTCGACAACCACGAAACATGCCAACAAGGTTTTAAAAATTGACATGAGACACCCCATCTGCAGCGAGTAAGATAATGTCGAGACCCAGCCAAGGAACACGGTCGCTTCCAGAACTTCACAGTCCCTTTGAAAACTCCTGAAAAATCCGAATAGATCCTTTGAAATGACTAGGTCTAGACAGCCACGTAACACACCAAATAACATTATAAAAAGCGACTTAAACAACTCTTTTCGAACAACAAGTGATTGTCGAAGATTTCTCCCAGTACGGGTTAGATTTTCGCGTCCCAGCCCCTTTAAAAAATCAGGAAATACGAAAATTGACTTTTGCATCGAATAAGCCTCGTCAACTAAAAAACAGTCAACGACGAATAAGAAATCCTCTAAAATACGCTAGAAAAATGGAATTAAACATCTTCAGGAGAGAAAGTGCGGACCAGGCCCAGTCACCAAAACGGTTCGAATTTTGCGCTTCCCTGGACCTTTAAAAAAATCCTGAGCCAAATTCGTACCAGTTGAGGCAAAAACCAGCAGCAGCCAACGCGATGGTGGTCCGCATAAATTTCTGGAGGGCAATTTCAGGATTCTTTTAGGTTTTCTGAGGGGGTGGCCATCCCCCACTTTTTCGAAGGGAGGTTGATCCCAGGGGAACTGCCCGGCTGAAGGGGGTGGAAACTGGCTGGCTAACATGCAAATGGCATCGATTTCGAGGGGGTTCGGGGTTTAAAGGGCTTGGCAAGGATCGGGAAAAGAGAGAGACAGAAAGTGAAAAAGAGAGTGAAGAGAGAGAGAGAGAGAGAGAGAGAGAGAGAGAGAGAGAGAGCGCGAGAGCGCCTGAGATGACAAGAAAGAACAAAGTTTCTCATCTAATTTTTTTTGAGCTACAAACTACACTAAATAAAAAGGGCTAAACACGAGGTATTGAAGGCAAATTTTAGCTTCAAAAACTACTTTAAGAACTTCAAAAATGATGGAACCAAAAATTTACAATATAAAAGTTTGATGACCTAAAGCTTCAAAAAACCAACCTGATGCGCTCCTCTCAAATCTGCCGCTGCTGGCTGTGCGGCTTTTGTACAGCCATCCGGATGGCAGGAATCTCCGCCGGGTAGGTCACCTGAAAAATTGCCATAAATCGGATAACGGCCTTGGTTTGCAAAACACTATTGGAAATTCTTGGAAAACCAACAAAAAAGAAACGCTTTGCAAAGTGCCTATTCGAAAAACCCCAGAAAAACCCAAGCGCCGGAGGTTTACTATGCAAAGTGGGGTACTCGAAGGCGGATTTGGTTGGAAACGGATTCTGAAGCGCTCCTTTCGGGCTACGAATGGCCACTAGTTACGTGGAGAAAAATGGAACGACCTTGAAAAGCGGCGGTAAACTATTTGGATAGGCTTTAAATGAAGTGGACTTTAGCGAGCTTAATCGGTGCGTCTTGATCTGCTACGTTGCGCTCCTTGGCACACACAATTTAGCTTAGCCAAACGAGAGAGGTAGAGATCGATAAAGAGAAGAGAGAGAGAGAGAGAGAGAGAAGGAGAGAGAAAAGAAATGGTCAAACGAACCCGAGAAAAACGTCGAACTCGACGCCGACAGCCCTCCATTGGTTCCGGGAAATTTTGACCACTTGTCGGTGTTGACGGCCGCCAAGATGGTGCTCTAAAGGCATAAGTAATTTTTTTGTAAAAGCTGTGTAAAAAGAGCATTGGCTGATCTGTTGAGCAATTAAGAATATATATCATCCTATCAAGAAGATCCATCAAAAACGCTACTCGCCTTCAATTTCCGCCTCGCGTTGTAGCGCTTGATGTGATCTACCGTTTCCTGCAGATGGCGACGCGGGGCGTAGGCTTCCTAAAGTTAAACAGAAATAGTTTAATATTGTTGATAAAAGTAATTAAGGAATAACGGTTCGAATAATAAAAGGAAGATCGAAATATAGAGAATTACGGTAGGTAACTTTGATAAGTTTACCTTGTCCCGCAACCAGTCGTGTTGCAAAGCTTCAGTGGCAGAAAATCGCTGCTCTTCGTCACGATTCAACAATCTTATTAACAGATCTTTCGCCGAATTGGAGATGAAGTTCCAGATTCCGCCGCTGACCTATAAACAGAGATTAACTCATTTATGACGTTTTCAAGCACCGGTAAATACGTTTTGATACAGTAAGTACCCACCGAATACCTTCCATTTTGTATAGCCTCATAGATTTGTTCATTGTTGCCGCTGAAGGGTAGACGACCCGAGAGGAGGAGGTAGAGAAGAACACCAGCACTCCACGTATCCGCCTTCGTACCGTATTCCCGTTTCTCGACGACTTCGGGGGCCATGAAGTGGGGAACACCGACGAGGCCTGAAACTAAAGTTATAATCCTGAATTTTTAAAGGGGGTATTGAATTTTGTGATTTGACGACTAGATAAGCCGATTTAATGTCAAAAATACTTCCAAATGAAGTATTTTAACAATAAAAGGCTTTCGTGAAGAAAAGTTAAACATTTCTGATCTTATAAAAAATTGGGCTGACTGCAGGTTGTATAAATACTATAAATATATAATGCCCAATTGATGCTCACCTCCATCCACTTTTGCATCTGTATCTTGTAACTTGATGGCGACGCCGAAGCCGGTCAATTTGACGGGGGCGCTGTTGTCTTTGCTGAAAAGATCGATTCTCAGATCGCGCGCACTGATAGGCGTCAATTTCCGAATTGGGGTTCAAATTCTTATCGTACTCTGACCTTGCCAGCACCAAATTGTGCGGTCGCACATCTCGATGGACAATTGAGTTAGAGTGTAGGTACTCGAGCGCTTGGAGGAGTTGCTTGAGGTAGTGACTATACAATAAAATTTATGAAAATATCTTCCACCTCCCTTACCTGGCCACAGCTTCAGAATATACAAATCCATTACACGCCCGTTTCACGATTTCAAAGCAAATGTCTGCCCCATCTAAGTGCTCAAAGACGAGGTGGGAGAGGTGGTCGCCTGGAATTTTCGGATGTTTTTTTAGCTAAAAGGTATATTCAAACCCCTTGCTAGTAAAAATACATTAAATATACCTAGAAAGTATGCAAATTGGCTTAAATATCGCCCAAAACTTGCCAGAGATCACGTCCTTGAGCTCACAGATGAACGGGTGCTTGAGAGTGGCGCACAGCTCCATCTCCTCCTCGATGGCTAAAAATGCTTTTAATGAATTAATTTCTTGTTAATTTAGCTTAACAGTTCAAAAATATAAAACTCACCGGCCCTCGACAATCCCGTGCTCTGCTCATATTTTTGGAGGTCGATCGTCTTGATGGCAAACGGTTTTCCGGAAGTGCGATGGATGGCATGGTTGATGACAGAGAGTGGGCCACTAAAAATACATCTGTAATGGAAAACTCTATACTTTCACTATCTCTCTCTGCTTTTTCTCTCTCGCTCTCTCGCTCTCCCTCTCCCTCTCTCACGCGTTTTCATAGCCATAGCCCTTTCTATACCCTGTCAATAGCCTGCTCTCTCTCTCTCTCTCTCTCTCTCTCTCTCTCTCTTACCGTTCAATCGTGTGTCCAAGATGATACTGCTGTGCAAGGAGTGCAGTCTCCTGTGGTCTTCCGGAGGACTGCTGGCTCATCCCCCACTACCCAATTCATCAGATCCACCTAGCCGCTACAGCGCTCGATACTATGGAAAGGCGGGAAGCGAGGTTGAGCGCTGAAAAATACGTATAAAGTTAACCGTAAAATGTTAAACGTACATCGAAAAAGAAGATAAAAACAGATATTAAAAATAGAAATAAAAGGAAAATAATTACGAAGATTTTTTTTGAGAGATTGTAAGATCATAAAAGATCTAAAAACTAGGGTACGATTGCGTACTAATACGCTCTAGTGAAGCGCTGCAAGAGCAATTATTCAGTCGGGTCCCGAGTCATGCAACGCCCGGCCGGGTGCTGGAGCAACTGACTCACACGTGCACGATATTGGATCAAAAAGAGTCAGGGTATTTTTAACGAATTAACCAATTTTCGAAGTTTCTATTGCTGTCGCTAGTTATATGGTAGGAAAAAGGGTTGGAAAAGGGGTGTTCCGATCACCAAAAATTGTCGGGTTTGACGTCGGAACGCTGTTGGGATCCGCTTATGCAAATTAAGACCCAGGAATCGGGTGTATTTGGAAAAGGAAAAACAGAGCAGCTACGTACGCAGGCGCCCAAAATACGCTTTCCGAACCGAAAAGGAACGCTGCAAAAAACCAAAAGGCCGCGAAAATTCTAGTTCGGAAATTTCTACACAAAAGTGAGAGCGTATTAAGGTAAAAAAAAGTAGTTTCCGAGATTGGAAGACTATAATAACCGAGAAATCCATAAAAATGAGAGGTTCTAGGTTCCCTTAAAATAATTTGGAAGATGGTGCGTTGTACCAGACTTGCACTCAGCCGGGGCTAAAAGCCGAAAATGTGGACCCTTGCAGCCGATCATTAGCCCGTATTTTATGGGTGGATCGGGCGGCCTTGATGTGTTTGTCTGTAGGTATGTCGTGATGTTGCTCTCTCTCTCTCTCTCTCTCTCTCTCTCTCTCTTCTCTTTCTCTCATTCTCTATCTCTCCCTTTATCGGTTTGTATGCTTCTCTGTCCGTCCTTTCTGTACCCCAAGCAAACGAACATGACCATAAGACAAATGAGCAAGCCAGGGTCGAGTTGAGCATGGGACAGTTGCTGCCAGCCTAGCATCACAATCATCCCCATCCGCCGTTTGATTGGACTATGTACACTAACGGAACACCGCGGAAAAAGCTTGGGTGGTCGGGATGGGGAAACATTGAATAAACGAAACCAGACATAAAATTTTGCTCACAATTGAAAAATAAAAGCTGTAAATTTTTCTTAAAAATTTTCTTATAAAGGTTGCTCATGAATGTCTTAAAAATGTAGATCGACCCAGTGTTTTGTGATACTGAAAACTGAATAAACCGCGAGTAGAATACGGACTCAGGCCGGAAATCGATGCAAAAGCTCGAATTTAAATTTTAAAAAGGCATTAAATCCGATTAAAATCCGAATCCAATTAAATCATTGCAATAAAAAGCCAGACTATTTTATGCCAATTTTGATGCATTGCACTGGAACTAGTGTCTTAAAATTCAAAAATTAGTCTTTGTTTCCGAAAAAATTTGAATTTTGTAAAATTTCGTAAATTTTTTTAAAACAAATTATAGTTTTAAAACACAAAATTGCCAAAATTGACTAGAAACGAAGTCTTTATTGTTGAATCATACCCTATTTATTTCGTTAGAAAAATTCTATGAAAAAATAGCGTCTGCTTTTAAAAAATTTAACAAGCTGAAAAAGCATTAAAATTTGACATCTTCATTAAGATCTCTTAAATCTTAAAAACGGCTTCAAAACACGCTATTTTCTCAACCCTAAAACTTAAACCTTTCACCCCTCCCTCCCCCTGCCCACTACATACGCATATGGAAATGCGACGCGCGTGAATTTTCCATAACCCGCTAAAATGTGGCAACAAAGGGGTGAGAGGGGAATCCCGAAAAAAGGGCCAGAAGAAAAGGCCCAAGAAACGCCGGTCTTCAAGCCACGGCAAAAACGCCCAAATTTGATCATCGGGCCCCAAGAAGCGGGTGAATCGCCTTGGCGCGCGAATTTTGGCCTTAAAGGCCACGTTCAGGGACGTTTTTTTGGAAAAAAGAAAAGGTTTTGCCGCGGCCGGGGGTCGAACCCGGGCTCCCCGCTCGGGAGGCGCGGATGGATACCAGTCAGCCACAGCTACAACCTGGCGAGGGGCCGAGGGGCGCCCCACCCCGCAAAGGAGCGGAATGGCCTGTTACAGCACGGGCCGGCAGTGCGCGCGGTCCCTACGTCCAGAGGGTGTACACGTTGGGACGAGTACACGGCCCCTCCCTGAACGTGCGCTTTAAGAGCCTGGGGCCAAAATAGGCGTAGGTCCCACCCGAAAAAAAAATCGGGGTTTTGGCGGGTCGAGGGCCAGGGAAGGGCCTCGTCGGCCCTAAAAAGCGCCCTTTTCTGTGAGAGAGGCCCGGGACGCCCAAATTGCAAATCTCATATTCGGGAGGGGGAGCACATCGGAGGAGCATAGACATAGATGGCATCCTGAGGAGGAGGAAGACACATAAGGACGAATATAGGGGAGGAAGAGCAAAAAATTGGAGGAGGGCTGGCGGAGGTTTTTGAGGAATTTTCGGGAAACGAATGTCGTCTGGGGTATGACGGAGTCGGTGATTTCGAAAGTCGAAGGTTGGGAGACAAAACTTTAAAAATCTTGTCAAAGCACAGACTAGAGGGTCAATTTATAGCCTACCGCTTGCCGTCTCAGGCTACAGGCTACAAGCCATACAGTCAGACGAATAACATCCATGAAAAAAGCTGAAGGCGACAAACTACATAGTACAAAGAGCATAGCGTTTCCAAATGGCAAAAAATCCGCCAGAAATTGAAAAATTAAGCCGTTTCTAGCACACTCATCCCAAAATCGAAAAAGGTAGCGAGTTTGTAAATGGTTCGCATTAACGAGAGAATCGCTTCCACGACAATGCCCGCTAGCTTACCCGCCTAACCAATTCTGGCAGGCTCGCAGAGATTCTTAAGGAATTGTTGCAAACAAAAAAAAAGATAAAAATAGCCGATGCATTTCCGACACTATTTCGACTAAAATTTTCTTTAGGTGCTGTAATCGGTTCGCAAAATCCGCGGGCTACTTGGGAGCTGCAGTAAAAACTCTAGATTATGCTGTTGCGCAAATAAGCAACCTAGTAAAAGCAAAAATCTAGGAAAACATCGTGTCAGCATTCCAAGTATGTCAACAAAATGGTACGGTAACCAGCGTTAATGGCGCGTAATGCAAGCTTACGTGATTTTTGCTGTATATGCTATAACGGATTCGATTTTCGCCGTATATGCAATTTATTTTGAATCGAAAGTATCTGATTAAAAGGAATGAAGGCACTAATCGATTCAATAAGTGCATATCATGCAGGAAAGTAACCGATTCCCATTCCGGCACCTCACAATAAAAGGCTCATGTCCGGGCGACCTCAGAATATTTGCCGGCACATTTCGAGTGTTGTCGCGTAGTTTTTGCTGGCCAGCCAGCCTGGAGCTGGCCAATCTCATGGATGCCGGGACGGGACGTGGTGGGGGGGACCGCCACAAAAGGACCCAACGAGAATACATTATTCCGAAAGTGGCCCCGAATGGCCAACCACAGGGCGCATGGCTATGTGGAGGAGAGAGAGAACGAGAACATGGATATATGACGAGGGGAAACGGGCGGGATTTTGCAAAGTCAGCTTCAGAGTGTGAAAAACTGTGGTTTTAAAGGGGCAGGGAAGGCAAAATCGACATCTTAGATTTATAGAGGGTAGGAATAGCACCAAAATTAAGCCCAAAAACGGCTTGCGCGGAGATTTCAATAAAGATATTCGGATGATTTGAGCTTGTGGACTTGGAAGGCACAATTAGTCAGTTTCCAAATTGAGATGGCAAGCGTTAATAACGTAAATATCAGCAAAATAAGCTTCAAGGTCAGACAACGAGAGATTTGTAAATTTTCATGCCATAATCGGTTGTTCCGATTGCTTTTTAGCACTTAATTAAAATCGTTGAATCCAAAAATTCAAAACAAAAAATTCTTGTCGCCCGATTCTGCACTTCGAAACTTCTGAAGTCAAGAAATTGTTTTTACGTCCTGGAGAATGGTTTAACATTGGAAAATTCCGCGAATTTACCATGTGCGCTTTTTTTTTGCGCAAAAACCAGAAAATAAATAGTACAGCATAGTGCTGCGTAAGCGTTAATCGCTCATTAGTTAAAATTCAAGGGATACTGCACGAAAGGAGTTTAGCCTATTTAGACAATTTTGCAAAAATATATAAAAGCAAAAGAAAATGCAGATCTTCCGATCCACAGTACGCCCAAATCCAGACAACCCGCCAAGAGGAAAACACACCCCAAATGAACTTTCCTAAGTGAAGACTAGGTCAATGAGGTAGAGGAGGAAGAGTAGCCAAGGCAAATTGGCAGCAGACGAAGCTAATTTGAGAGATCCGCACCCCTTTAGCCAGCGCCCCAGGCGTAAATCCAGAAGCCCGAAGGGGGGGGGTGCGCGATGTGGGCCACAGGGGTTTGGATGGCATCTCCTGGCCCCTGGCCCAGGCAAAAGGACGGGGGATCGGCTTTCACATATCCACCACCACCGCCTCGGCTACTCTGTCTCAGTTTCTTTATCTCAACGTCTGTCTATATCTCTAGCATCTCACGATCTACCCTGTCTCTGGGCTCGTTTTAAGATATTGCCTTCTAGCCAATCGTTGTCGAAAGAAGTTATAGGTGCTGGTAAAAAACCGCTCTTTGAGTTAGAAAAATGCATGAAATCCTACTATATTTAAAAAAATAGTTCCTGTGTGTGTGTGTGTGTGTGTGTGTGTGCATTTGCATGCAACTTCCGTCAGGTTGTTCCAGTCGTATCTCAAGAAGGAGGGAAGCTACGGGGGTGTTTGATACGTCATTAGATGCGTAATGGCCTGGGAATGACTGCACAACAATAAAAGTTTCAAAAATGAGCTGTTTTCGACGTTAAAATTAAGTTTTTGTTGAAAAATGGGCCACCCTCTTTGTTAGGAAACAATTAGCATACGCCGGAAGTTGCGGCAGACTATATAAGAGAAGAGAGGGAGCGTTTCTGATTTTTTGTCATCGAAAACCGTGAGGATTATGCAAAGTGAAGAATATCATCGGATCAGACGGGGCCAGGGTTGAAAAGTCGCGAAGCGGCTTTTCAACCCTGGTTATAAATTAATCTTTAACCGAAAGGAAAACATTGAGGAAAAGAGAGAAAGAGAAAGCGAGAGCGAGTGAGAGAGGGCGAGTAGGCGAGATAGAGAAAGCTAAAGGGAGAGGGACAGAAAAATAGAGAGCGAACGAGCGAGAAAGATAAATAAACGCAGAGAGAGAGAGAGATAGAGTGAGAAAGAGATAGAGAGGCTAAGTGTGAGAGTGTGAGATAGTGCGAGAGTGTGAGAGTGTGAGAGATTGCCAAAGAACCGAATGAGACTGCTAAGCAAGCGTCCAAAAAAATTCATAAAATCGATAAGCCTGAACGCCTGAAAGCGAACAGTAAAGCCGTTGTTGGGCATTGTGATGCTTTGGCGGAGAAGGGCCGATTGGGACGGCCCGCCGTCCCAAATATTGACAAATTTTATCAATACCCCAGGCACGGGCATGGAAGAGGCGAGGAGCCCGATTCCCGTACAAGGCATGGGAAGAAAGGAATTATCGGCAATAGAGGGTGAGAAGCCGAATTTTGTACTAAACCCGGGACTCTTTGTGTTGCGAAATAGCACGAAATACGTGAGAAATGGGAAGTACGCGACCTAATATGTCGAAAGGAGGAGAAAAAGCCCAACGCCAAAAATTTGTAAAAACAGTTTGCAAAAGGTGCTTGTACTTCCGATTTGTTTATTGCTGATGTTGCTGATTAAATGACAATTTTGGAACATAAATAGGAATTACAAATTATGTGTATAAAGCTTAACTGGCGAAAAAAATCATCTGACCAACTTTGGCAGGGGTTTCCTGAAAATTTTGAAAACTGGCTGTTGTTTAGTAAATTCAAAAAGCGGTATAGCTTCGATTTTTGAGAAAAATCTGTCACTCAGTTTTTCTATTATTTGTCTTGTTTTCTCAATACTTCTTTATTTTCTTGTTACCCGTAAAAATGAGTGTGTGCCCAGAAATGTGCCCAGAAATCGCTGTAGTTTGGTTTTTTGCGGAAAACCACACTAAAAATTTACGAACTTCACGAAAACTTGACCAAAACATCAATTGCGGTCAACTCAACAAGTCAACTTCAGCATAAGCAAGCAAGAATTTTGGTACAAGTCAACTTTAGCATAAGTATAAAATATGTAGTAATAAACTATAGCTTTAAAGACTCTTGTTTCATAGTATCACGACAAGCGCAGCAAAATGACCACCAGGGGTAAAGCCGTGGGATCAACGTCCTCCGGGCAGTGCGGATGTTTGCCGAAAAATTGATAGGTGATGGGAAGAGGGGGGTAGGAGACCCTCAGCAAGAAATCTCAACGAAATCTCCCCCACCATCACCACCTGGATGCCGATGAGAAAAAAGGGCTGGAAGAAGAAGAGGGGGATGGACACTCGAAACCCGTGTACCTCCAAGAAGTGTGGGGGTAGACCAGGGGATTTCCGGCTCCATTTTATTTTGCGAGTTGAGGTCAGATTCTAGAACAACCAAAGAATTCGAAGCTTAGAAAAAAAGAAATCGTGCCAAATCATCTAACGATAAATGCAATTTTTCTGTAAAACGTAAGGCAGAGAGCGAATATTAGCTTAGCCAATTGAAAATACAGTCCAAGAAAATTGCCATTGCGCTCCGGCAGCTCATTCTGCATACTGTAGCTAGGCGCGTAATGGAATCTAGGTAACCGCTGTCGGATCCACGACAGAGAAACATTTTAAAGGAACGGACAAAGCAAAATTCCATAGGTATCAAACGCAATTTTCGAATCCCAAAAGGCGCTCTAAAGGAACACTGAAGTGAAAACTCGGCCTCGAGCGTACGCTGTGTATAGGGGCCCAACGGAGCTTGCAAGTATCCGTGTGAATCGTAAGGTATGGTAAAAGAGCCGATGCATCCTACTTTATATAAAAAAAATAGTGTCTGTGTGTGTGTCCGTGCCACTTTGCATGCAACTTCCGTCATTCTGTCCGGAGGATATTTCGGAAAGGGACGGTTTTTAAGGTATGTTTGATACGTCATTAGATGCGTCATGGTCTGGAGATGACTGCACGCATATCAGATTTTACAAATTCAGCTGTCTTCGACATTAATTTTAAGTTTTTGCACAAAACCTTGGCCACCCTCTTTGTTAGCAAAAATTAGCATACGCCGGAAGTTGCAGTAGCCTATATATAGGGACAGAGAGATCGTTTCTCATTATTTTTCATCGCGGTTCGGGTGGATTATGGAAAGTGAAGAATTTCATGGACTCAGTAGGGGCCAGGGTTGAAAAGTCGCGAAGCGGCTTTTCAACCCTGGTATACAATAAAATGTCTAAAAAGTATGGTTAGAAGGCTTGAAAAAGTTGGAAAAAATTGCTGATGGCGGCATCTAAAAATTAAGGATTTACCGGTAATATAAAGGTCGATAAACCGGAATCCTTAGCTGACATTAAAGCGCTAACAAAATTGTGTCCATAAAATAAAAACCATTAAATAGGAATCAAATGTTTAGGAGGCAATGGAAAAAGATCGCCAATAAATCCTACCATTTAAACAATTTTAGCTCGCAAAAACAGAAAAATGTCTCATTTTTGGTTCAAGCCAATGTTCTAGCCGCTGCCCAAAGCGGAAGAGACAGAGCGTAACCGTGAAAGAACATGTATACCGAGACGTACATGATAAAATTAAAAGTAGGAAAATGCCAGGTATTCATGGTGTTCTTTAGTTCTTTACGCAAAAATTCCTCGAACATTCAACTCAACCAGGTCTCTAGCATGTTTCGGGGGCCGAAAATACCAGCCTGTACTAAAGAGTGTTGTCAAAACTGTACAGTACAACCCCCACGTGTACGCGTCGAGAGGGGTGTGGCGGAAAATCCGTGAAAAGCCGGAGGGGAGGTCCGAGATCGTCGCCATCTTAGCCTTGGCACATGGGTGTACACGCCAGGCAAATATTTGGAAGAGGCTGGAAGAGGAGGGTTAGAGGTTGAGAAAGACAGGAGAAGAGGGGGGATACGCACTGAAAGCCGACACATCTCGCACACAAATACTGGGACACACACACACTTTAAGGGGGAATTAGGGACAAAAAAGAGCGCTAGTAATGGATATGGCTGAAGAAGGCGAGGTCAGAGCTCAGAAATGACTTTTAAAGCCAATTACGTTCAGATCGTATGTTGCGAACGCGTAGTACGCTCAGAGATGAGTTCAAATAGTAATAGAATATTTTTACGTCCCAAAGTCCTTGAAAGTCCCAAAAATGGTAGAACGCTTAGAGCATATAGATATTAAGAGAAGAAGCTATAAAGTGCTTGAAAGGAAGGACAAAAAACCCTTCAGATATTGGTGGATGTGGATTCTGATGAAGAACCGCGACACGCAACGCGCACGCGCCTCGTCCGGCCCCTGACGCTTGGCGGGCTTGCGTACGCAAAGATCCTTTGCGCAAATTTCGCGTCGCGGCAAAGAGCGATTGGGAATTCCTAGCCAGCAAGCTCAAATGCCTTGCCGGTTTCTTTAAAATATCCGCATCATCAACCGAGCTCATTTAGGTTGAATGCAAAGCGGACACTTTTTAGGGTTGATGGGAGCATGTGATAGCCCCCAAAATTCGCGTTAAAAAGGGCAAGGAAGCGAACCAGCTTAGAAATTTTTCGAACCTTTACAAAGATCCATTAAAAGGGCCGTTACAGCAGGAATGGTCCAAAACTGCCAAGCAAAGCCTTTGAAAATTTCCCCAAAAACCGTCGGAACACACCAGGGACCAAAATGCCGATTTTCCATAAACCTCGACCACTCTCTGGCTTTTCGATTTTTCAATTTTGGTGGAAGGGGCAGGACGGGTTGGTTGTTGTTCGACGTCTGCGTTTCGGGATGCAAATTCGATTCCGAACCCCTCCTCTTTTCGGGCCGCGTCGGCTCGGCCCTCATTCCATTGTCTATTTGAGTGGGTAAGGCTTGCAAAAAGGAGGGTTTTTCGGAGGTTTTGCAAAATTAGACGGCGGCTTGCCGCGGGAGTACTAAAACACACAGGGCAGTGGAAAGAATCCCAAAACATTTAAAAATGCTGCCCACAGTTTTGTCGCGGAAAAAATGCATTAATAGACGTTTCTCTCACCAAAGAGTTAAAAAAAATAAGAAACTCAACTAAGAAGACAAAGAGCAATCGAGTAAAACCGATTATAAGATAGCTCTGAAACCTTTTTAAGCTTACCGCATCATACTTAATCCAACAAACCATAAAATTATGCAAAAATCAGCTTACGGCCTATAGCAAAACCCAAAGTTTATCTAAGGTACCTTAAGGCGCTTGAAACCTATGTTTCCAAAAAGTATGAATACTACTCTGCTCAAATTCTGAAAAAAACGCCTATCCCAGACCTACCCCATCCCCCTTAGTAGCTTCGTTACTCCGGAACATCCTGTAAAACAGACATCCTATTTTTTTGTCAGGGACCCCTCGGTGGCCTAATCCAGGAAATGGACGTAGGCATCCGATGGGAGATCTTTGCAAAAATAAATGAGATGAATTTTGGGGAGCAGGGATGAGGAAGACGGGCAAGCTGGCAGGTTTCCTTGGGGAAAGTGGGCAAGCCAGCCAGGATTCTGGGGAAAAGGGATAGGCTAGCAGGAATCCTTTGGGACTAGCCGGAAGTTTTTAAGAAAAATGGACAGGCTAGCACAGTTTTTTTTTGGGAAAGCGGCAAGCTATCAAGGATTCTGCCGGAAAAGAGGGCAGGCTAGCAAAGATAATTTGGGAAAGGAGGGCAGGCTAGCAAAGATAATTTGGGGAAAGCGGGTAAGCTAGACAGGATTATTGGGGGAAGGGGCAGGCTAGCAGAGACACCTCGGGAGCAGCGTCTTAGTCTTGAAATTGCGGTAAAACTATGGCATGCCACCCGAGAAGCCTTAGGAGGATTTTACAAACCTGGAAAGATCAGGGAGCGGAGAGACAGCTAGCAGAGATTTTTTGAGAATGTCATGATGCTTCCAAAGGCTTAGAAAAAAAACGGCGAGCTAGCAGAGATTCTTTGGGACGCCGGCGTTTGGCTTCCTTACCAATTTTCCATACCCACCATTCCGTTCCCTTCCTCCTCCCCATCCATTTCCATATTTGGCTATGGTGTTAGGCCATTTCCACGGCTTTTAGGCTGCCTACCCTAAGACCGAGGGCACGGTTCCCGCGATACTTATGGAGATGGTGAATGGGGAGTATGAGGGGTAGGGAAAGGGCCAACTGAGGACGGGCCACCATCATCACAGCCACCAGCTGCCTTCAGAAATAGGGGAAAACCCAAGAGAAGATGACGGGGGCACCTTATAATGGGGCCAATGAGACCCGCTCCTCAAATCTCGATTTCTGCTTCTCTCTCTCTCTCTCGCTTTCTCTGTTTCTCTCTCTCTCTCGTTCCGCCTCCTTATATCCCTGAAATGATGGCGGGCTAACCCGAAAAGCCATCAACCACTGCTGGAGGGCAGCGTTGAGGTGGTTGGAGGTAGGGCTATAGCCAGTTGAGGAAGAGAGAGAGGTATATAGGGGGAGAGAGAACGAGAGAAAGCGAGACAGAGAGGGAGAAAGAGAGATAGATAGATAGAATCAGAGAGACAGATAAAAAGCAGAAACCATTTAGGAAAGGATGGCAGCTTACTTAGCGGAGATCGTTCAAGCAGGTGGGTGAAATTGGGAATTCGAATTTTTTCGGAATATGAATTTTTCAGGCACAGGAGGTCAAGCTAGCAGAAGCACTTGCGGAACGGTGTGTTTTTGAGCGAGAAGCTAGCAGAGATATTTGAGGAAAATTTCCGAAATCAAAAAAATTAAAAAGCAGCTAACGGAGAACAAACTTCCGAAATAATGAAAATAAGCCCTCCACGTATATGCCGGAAATGCCAGAGGGCATGCCGAGGAAAACCGCAAGCGACTTCTTGTGCAAATGGGCACTTTTCGGCGCGGCGGCGTCGGGCAGTTTGTTGTCGGCTAACAGATGGGTTCGGCACACGGATGCTGACTGGCTGGCTGCCTCGTTGACTGCTTGGGAATGTGGCCAACACGAACATGCACACACGGTAAGACTCTTAAATTATGACTTAAAAATATAATTCCGCAAAAAGGCAATGGCTAAAAACAATAGCTATCAAAAAAACAAACGAAAATTTTATATCAAAATTCAAAACGCACCAAATTCAGGAAATACGAAACTAAAACTGCTAGTTCTTCATTTTATGGGTAAGAGACTAGAAATTACAAAAGAAGTTTTTCAACGTTGTGCTGACACCGTTCGGTCGAGATAGCCCAAAGTTAAATATGGAAAATGTTTTGAAAACTTCATAAAAAGGATTTAGCAGTTTTCATAGCTGTACTTTTTAAGAAGCAGGACTAGGAAATATTAATTTTATGCGGAAAAACGGGCAAAAGATGATTTAATATGGTTTAAAAAAGTGCGCATATCAATCCAAAAAATACAATTAAAAATGCGCAAAACTTACAAAAATTAGACTTGCAAAAAATTCTTTGATTAGAATGTATGCGATTTCATATAGTTCATTACGCGTTTGGGATGCTTCAAGGAATTGAAGACCGTAGAAACGGAGTGAAGTTTGGTATGGCAATCTGATTAGACAGGAAAGTACTGAACGCTATGGATTCTTGAATTCCTAGTACCTTTAAAAATCTAACGAAAAAAGTAAACTAAAAAACTTATTAATATGGATTTCGGGAGATATTATACAAAAGCTCTAAGAATTACCGAAACTGCGAAGTTCACATAAAAATTCCGTATTTTTGTATGCATCCCAAATGAGGGTAAAGGAATTTGGGGCGGTAGCGGTCGTCAAGAACAAAAAAAGAGAGAAGAAACGAGTGGTCGGGGTGGTGGGTCTCCAATAAATTGTGGACCTTTTGGGGGGTGCGGTGTGGCCCCTAGGGCCCTTGTTTGTTGGCCGGGAAGGGCCCACCCACCCAACCCGCAATGCCTAATTGGACTCATCCCAGGACCTCCCCCCTTCACTTTGAGACCTTTACCGAGAGCCGTCTGGACCGGTAAATGGTGAATTGGATGGATTTTCCGACGAATGGATTTTTCCGATTCGCTATTTCAGACGAAGAGAGGTCGGAATTAATTTGACGAAAATCCATTTTGTTGAAAATCATCTGTCACAATTTCCTTTTTCGAAATTTGGTTTTTTGTCATTTTATTTTTCGAAATTCATTCATCCTAATCTGTAAAAATCGTATGCGTTTACAGATGAATATCGACCTTCTAATTTTGGAAAAAATTTCGATGACGTTTTGACATGGTAAATATAAAATTCCTTTAAATTTCCCTAACTAAAAAAAACCAAAACCAAAAGCTCAAAAGATTATACTCAATTGACCGCTCTTGGAGTCATAAGCTGAGGGTATTGCTTTCAGAAGAAGCGAGCTAGCAGAGACAACGTAAGAGCGATAGGGACGCTGATGTCATAGTGCATGGTATAAAAGGCAGTTTAGGTAAAAGAACACTTTTGATATATAGAACTTTTTGAAATTCCTGTTCTCTGACGTCTTCGTTGCTAGGGGCGTCTCAAAGTGGTGCTTTCCTGAAGGCCCTAAATTCCTCAAAGGTGTTTGCTAGCCAGCCAGTAGCCAGTAGCCAGCCCACCCAACGATTTAGAGACATTTTAAAAGTCCGGTATCATTTTTAACGAATTACAAGTTCCTCAAAAAGAGTAAGCACAAAGTGAAATCAGTTTGAGGCAGTGTTGTGAGTGTGAACACGGCGCGGAGTGATCCGTAGCCCCCCGAGGGCACATACACACGGGTAGGGCAGAACAGGCGCTTTGCCAAGGAGAGAGAGAGAGAGAGAGAGAGAGAGAGAGAGAGGAGAGAGAGACGCGAACGAACTTTAGGGAGTCCCAGGGCCCAGGTGGGGAGTCCCACTCCTGGCCCCACCACCCCAGAACGATGCATCATAAAATGGTGGGCGCTGTGTGTAACCCTTACGCACCAGGGGCAAACTCGCAGCCCGTTAGCAGCCACACACAAATGAACAAGGGTTAGAGCTTTCGCCAAACTCGTTATTGCCAGATCATAAAAAAAAAAATGAGTAAAAGAGAGAGAGAGAGACCGAGAGAGAGTGAGAGAAAGAGAGAGTAACATTGTACTAGGTCATCAAAGCGTAGAAGATGGTCGGAGGGCTGGTTCCCAAAAAAATCAAAACCAAAAATTCAAGAACAAAGAAAAACCTATTTTGCAAAAAAACTTTCCGGAAGTGGTCGCTGCCAAGCCCGCACAAAAATTCATAGCGTGTCAAGTGGTGGACAAGGGGATGGGTTTTTTGAGGTCCGCAAGAGCCCGGAAAGTGTAGAAAAACAATGGAAACAATCGCAAAAAAGATAGAAGTACATAAAAGCAGCTAAAAATTCGGTCCCGAGACTAGGAGAACGCCGAAGATGTAAAAAAACATTTGAAAAATCTATAAAAATGTAGAGATCAGAGAAAACAGGCTGAAATGGGGCATTCAAAACTAGGCTATCTTAGAAAATCGAGAAACCAAACAAAAAGTTCAGGAAAAATAAAAAAGTAGAGAAACAATGCTCAAAATCACGTTCGAAAGACGGGCAGCTTAAGATTATTAAAAAAAAACAGGAAAACTTAGAAAATATATTCGGATAGATAAAGGCGTAAAAGAGGATGCAAAAGCACCAGGAACGACAGAAAACTACCAAAAAAGCCAGGGAGGAGAGCGTCAGAAATTGGGGGTGGTGGTGCAGAGGAGGATGGATGATAGAGGGCCGCCCTCTGCTTCAGAAGGATGGGGACACGGCTATTATTATGGGCCCCGGGGGGAGAACAAGTGGATGTACGCGGCACTTCTTTTGCTCTCTAGATGGCCCTTACCACCCCGGTTGCTGTCCGGCGCTACGGCACGCTCCGAAACTACGGATTTACACGATGGGTCGAGAAGCGTGAGATCTAGGTTCAGCAAAATTTTCATCACGCATCACGGTTTTTGGCTTCCGGCAAAAGAGATAAAAAACAAGGTATCTATAGCAGAGCCAATTTATGGGTTTCTTCTCATTATTGCGCAAGGTTGGAAAAACGGAAATGGCAAAGATTTGATGTGCTTGATGAGAAAGGGATCGCAAAAATCAACTCCCTACTAGAGACTGGGCATCGACAAATACGCATGATTCCAATATACGCATCAAGCCTAGTTGGGGTTTACCTTTGCGTCAGATTCTTGGACCTTAACCACAACCACAGCATCAGCGTCATTCAGAAAGCGCATCGTGGTGTCAAGATCTAGCCACCGGCGACAGTTGATTCTGACACTTCATAGCCGCTTAAACGCTGATTTTATCTCGAATGGAACCTAGTTGTCGACATGAATCCCCAGATGTATTTGATCCCGGAGTCCAGATCCAGTCCCTTGAAAAACCCCCGATAACCTTTCACGTCCACTTTTGAGAACCTCACTCTTCTGAAAAGCGTCTCACCACTGTCGCCACCTCTTTAAAATGCCACAAGTCCTGTTTTTATGCCGATTACTGCCAACTGTTGCCATCCCGAGGTTTCGAACGCCGCCACACCTTGCACTTTGGCTCGTTCCGGGCTCTGGGTCAGCGGGCATTCCGCCAGAGGTAAACACGTGCCTAATTTATCTCCCGTGGGTTGACTCTCTCGCTCTCACTCTCTCCTCTCTCTCTCTCTCTCTCTCTCTCATTCCGCAGAAATCCCTTTCAGATCCAGCAGACGGCTGTTGCAACCGGAAATCTAGATCCTCGCAAAATGAATAGATTTTATAAAATTACCTCTACCGTTAATTGAAACCAGATTCCTAATTTTTATAAATTTGAATTACTAAAATAATCTAAGAATAAAGAGAAAATATGGCTTAAACAATTAAAATAAAAAGAATTTCGTCATTTTTACAGTTCGCAACTTTTAGGCGTTTATCAAACTGCCGTACAATATTTATAAAGTTTTTTTACAAAAAATACCGATGACGATATTTTCTACGTTTTACGCTAATCCATTTTTAAAACCCCAAAAACGCGTTGTTTTTCACACCCTGGGCTGCTGGTAGTGTCGTAAAAACTTTTGTGCGCCCGACAATAGAAACCTCGATTAAAGCCGTCAGCACAGGGGGTTTTCCGAGGGTTTTCCATATTGTTCCATGTTTTCACTGCCGGCCCCTCCTCCTCATTTTAATCCCATTGTGGACCGCCAGGGGGGTGGTGGGAATTGATTCTGTCCCGTACATCAGTACTCTTCGAAAATTATTCCGAAATTTGGATATTCCAGTTTTCTAAATTTGGTTTTTTTTGTAATTTTCCGAACGTTGAACATTTCGATTTTTTTATTGGTTTTTCGACGTTTATTTTAGAAATTTTTGCATTTTTTGCTCTCTCTCTCTCTCTCTCTCTCTCTCTGCCCTTCTATCTAGCTATCTGTCCGTCAGTCGCTCTCTCTCTCTGCCCCTCTCTCTGTCTCTCTCACTCTCTCGCATTCTCGCTTTATCTTTTGGAAAGACTCTAAAAAAGATTTTCGAATAGTTTTTGTCCCTTATCGATTTGCAACGTTAGTTTTACTCCTAAAAAAACGTCCATTTGCTCTTGCGATTCGCCGAAAAAGGATCCCCGAATGCTGGTCTCGTAAAGCACTTTAATTAGACTCCGCCCGCCCTACATCTGGTATAGAGAGCGAGCATCGCTTTTGGAATAGTTTTTGTCGCTAGAGAGCCCGCGGTCAAACATACCTTAAAAATATACACGATACAACCCAATAAACGAACCAGCCTTGTTTCATTGAACAGCGCAGGAGTTTTACTTTTACAGGTAGATTCTATTTCGTACCCTTTTTGTCAGGCCGATTTTCGGCCAAATGCTCGTGGGGCCGGGAAAATTCCATAAATTTAGCCGTTCCCTCCTCGCAGGGGGAAAAGCCTATTATTCGGCGTCGATGCGGAATGGGTATTTCCGAATCGGCATCGATGGGATTGCCTGGAAACTGTTGACGAATTTTTTCTTTAAAGATTTTTTAGCTTTCTCTCTCTCTTTTCCCAGCTCTCTCTAGCTCTCACTCTCGCTCCCTCTCTCTCAACTCTCTCTCTCCTTCTCGCTCTCTCTGTCTCCCTCTCTCTCCATTCGCAATGTATTTCAATATATTATATATATGTTCATTAAAGTTTTTAACCTTCCAGAATCTTCCAAAATGGGCGTCACCGACCTTGGAAATGTGAGCGTCGAAATAGTCGCCTCTGCCAATCCACAGACGATTAAAAGGAGGTTTACTGTAATTTCTATAAAACCGGCGCCATTACAAAACATTGTTCAGAAAGTACAAGTGCCTACGATGTACACCAGAGGACGATGGCGCTGTTGTGATTACCCGGATGATGACAATCCACCTCCACAAATCGCCGACTCGCCAATAGCTAGCTTTTCAAAAACGGCTAAGAAGATTATGAGTAAAGGTGTGCACTGAAAGGTGTCTCTTGGAGTGTGGTGTAGCGGCCGATACCTAGTCGATAGCAAAGATGACGTTTCAGGCTCCTTATCACTTTTAAATAATTTTTTAGAAACCAGCTCCCATATCAAGGCGATGATTGAGAGACGACCGACTGGCCCGCTGGTTTCGCATAATATTGTAATTTTTATTTTCGTGTTTTCATGTTTTCGTGGATGAACTTTCCGTCTTGCCAGTCCCTTTAATTATACATGGGTCGACGCTTGCATGCGCCGCATAAGCGTGGCCGGCCACGCTCTTCCGGAGCGTGCGTGGATAACCACGCTGGCGCGCGTGCCTCTTAATAAACCACGCCGAAATGAGCGTGGCCCGCCACGCTCCGGAAACGCTTATGCAAAGCTTCTAGAGATGCAAAATCAAAGTTTTCCAAGGGACATGAAAGCAAAAATCGATCCGTTTTCGAGAATTTAACTAACAAGAAGTTGAATCACGATCTATCTTGTTTATTTATCAAAATTTAAAGATGACCCTGATAGTTATGTATCGGCAGTTCATTTTTGCAAATCGAAAACATAAATATTTGTCCCTTAAATTTTTGATTTGCATCTGGAGTTAAATCGCGCGTGAAAACGCACGCATAAAGCGCCGCATAAGCGTGGTCTTCTACGCTCCGGAAGAGCGTGGCCAGCCGCGCTTATGCGGCGCATGCAAGCGTCGACCCATGTATACCTTTAATGCTATTTACTATGCCTATTCTAGCCAATCAACAACGGCTCATCTACCGTCTTGATCACTTCGGTACGTCCGGCGCCTGTTGAGGTTGGTTACTGTAATTGAAATATGAAATAAGTTATTTGAGTCAAGGAGAGGAGCATAGAAAAGAGACAAAGAAAACGGGGGAGCGATAGAGGATATCTTGGAAACGTAACTTTTAGGAACGCACCAGCCGCGCTTCCGGACCACAGACCTTCGAGATCATCCGCCAATACGTAAATAACGATACGGACTCGGATTCGCAGGGATCAAAGGTATTTTTTAACACATTTGAAACTTTTTGAGAAATTTTTGCTTTCTCGGTATTTTGATATGCAAATCTAGGAACTCTCTGTGCACTCGGATAACAACAATACGAATCGTCGATCTTCAGAAGTTGCCACACAATCGGAGAATGATGATGAGTGAGTCTTTTCGTAATACAGTCCGCGTCATAATGATAGGTTCACCCCATTTTAGGACAGCTTGTTAATCTAGAATAAGTTTCGCATAAAACAGGCGTTGTAATCAGTTAGGGCATAGCTCGAAACCTTCAAGGGGATTATCCATTTGGTTAGAAAAGGCTTCTAAATTTTGAAGGAATTTTATCTCAAAAAAGGCTTACTGGAACCCGCGTCATAAAGATAGGTTCACCCCGAATTTTTCTGCAAAAATCATACATTCGGATTTTACTTATATTTTCAATTAAGTAGTATTGAAGTGTACATGAGTTTCCCATACTTGGTTTGACTTGAAAGGTTTCAGGAATTTTTTGCAAAGTCCATTTTAACAAAGAAATCACACTTTTTAGGATTATCCGACGATACTCGTTTTCAATTTTTAGTATGTAGGCGATCTCGGAAAGTGCACTTAATGACGAGCATTTTGTATATAAACGGCTATAGGAACTAAGGTGTTCACGAAGATACAGGTCTAGAAACATGGAACCTACTGGGTCCCATACTAAATGGCCGCCAATCCTTACTTGCGCAGTCCATCCCAACTTTCTTCGTGTGTGTCACCCCAATATCGCCGAAGCCAAAGACGTTGTTATATACCAAAATGCTTGTCTTGAGCTGCTCTTTCAAGTCCATAGAAGGAACTTGCGCTTCCGGTTAAATCCAGCCCGTATTGCCACAAAAATAATAATTTCTTTGTTAAAATGGACTTTTGCAAAAAATTCCCTGAAACCTTTCGAATCAAACCAAGTATAGGAAAGTCATGTACACTTCAATGCTACTTAATTGAAAATATAAGTAAAATCCGAATGATGATTTTTGCAGAAAAATTCGGGTGAACTATCTTGACCGGGTTCCATAAGCCTTTTGAGATAAATTCCTTCAAATTTGAAGCCTTTTCTAACCAAATGGATAATCCCCTTGAAGGTTTCGAGCTATGCCCTAACTGATTACAACGCCTGTTTTATGCGAAACTTATTCTAGATTAACAAGCTGTCCTAAAATGGGGTGAACCTATCATTATGACGCGGACTGTATTGGCGGGAGGGGTACGGTACTTTTCAAGCGTAAGGGTTACTGTAATGTTTGATTGTGGATTACCGTGATTTACGGCAATTTTGGGTATAAAATAGTTGTTGCTGCTACGTTGTCGGGATATTTTTGTTCTTTTTTCCTTTCTAACCTGACAGCTTGATGTTTTATTTTGGCACCACCAACTCATCCGGGATTTATGACTCTCAGTTTTCCGAGCCATTACTAATTCCGACGCGAGCACATTGAGGTTGCTTTGGAGTCGCGACGTTCGAGAATCTATTAGACTTTTGAGAGCTTTCAGATAGCCGTTCGGATTTGGTTTTGGCTTCTGATGCTTCTGAGATTTCCGGACTTCTTTGAAATTCGTTGTCAAAATGCGCGCGCTCTCTCTCTCTCTCTTCTCTCTCTCTCTCTCTCTCTCTCTTCTCTCTCTCTCTCTCTCTGGCTTGCTTTCTCTCTATTCTTCGTTTCTCAAGTTATAATTTACAAGCCGATTACTCACTTTCTTTTTAATAGTTTTTCAGAAAGACCGGGCAAATTAGCAAAGATCGTTTGAAGACACAAAAACACTCAAAAGGCCCCGGGCAAGCAAGCAGAGACCATTCAGTGGTTGTCAGGATTTTTTTCATTTTCTGGAACCGTATTTGGTCTTTCCGAGACCGCCACGCCGTCTTTGTCGTTTTTAAAAAATACTATTCTCTAAATGCAAAAATAATCTTCACCTTTTGGTCAACTTTCAATAAATCAGCAGGGGGCTAACCGTTTCCGGCTCAATCCTATTGCCGTACACCCCCATTTTTCCCGGGATACACACGCCGAAGTGACAGATGTTGTGATCGGTCTCTCCAAATCTCTAAAGCCCGCGGTTTTTCACGTTTTCGCAGTCGTTCCTCCCGGAAACGCAAACCCCTCGGATCCGCCAAATTGGGCAGTGCTTCCAGAAAGATCTGCAGCGCATTTTAGAGGATGCAGCGGAACGGATTGCCGTATTTATTCGAATTTTTTGAGGCTAAATACCTGCTTTTCACATGTTTAACGCATCCAATTTTTTTAAGCTTCCGTAGCTACTGGAATTAAGCTTAAGTTTACATACGTTAATCAATAGTCTTATAAGCCTAATTTTAATCTTGGATGCTGATTTTGAGGAGGCCAAAGGCGCGAAAACAGCTACTTGCTCCGACGTTTTTTTTAGTGAATTCACTATTCACAAATTAGTTCTGTGTTTTGGCGCAAGGCGTAACTGTCGGCACCTAGGCGAGGCAGGGGGTCGAACCACGCTTCCCAGTACCTTGAACTCAGAGTTGCCGAAAATCGTTTTAAGCCGGCTATCCATATTTAATAGTTTGTAGCCTGAATCAACCTTGTTTTGGTCCCGAATTTCCCTCACGAATGAATGCAATGTTCTTTCATGTTTTGTCTACGTCGATGCGTAACCGCTTCAAGCTTTTCTGAGAAACCTTTGACCACTTCAATGCACGATTTTCTTTCATTCAAAGACTATTTTTATCCTTTGAATTAACCTTGTTGAATCGCGACTAATTATTCTATTTTTAAACCATTTAAAACTTTTGCTATTTTCCGGACCGTCGCCTTTTAAATACGACTTTTTTTGCAGGAAAATTCAGAATTTTTTGCTATGGTTGATCTCTTGTTATTTCCGTTTGCTCCCCCTCTTGAATCTGACCATACCCCCGTGAAACGTCAAAAATTGCTCGCTGCCAGTTCTCGGATTTACGGCAGGGCTTTTCCCGGAATTTAGGGCCCCGATTTTTGATAAGAGGCCGTTTTCAGAACGGCGATAAGGGATTAAGGAGCGGTCAAATGGGGTTGATGCCACCACTTGATGTGTTTTCGGGGAAATTGTTTTGGTTCAGGGGGTGAGTTCATGATTTGGATAGATTTTTAGAGGTTATAATAACATTCCGGCACCCAGAAAAGCAGGTATACGATCATCGGAAGGTGGTTTACAACAACAATTAATTTACCGTTGTGTAACTTTTGCTTAATTTTATGTAAGCGGTTAAGCGGGATTAAACAGTTTGTAGTCCCTAAAGCCTTGCCGCTTACGATCAACAACCCTTTAAAAGTTCCAGCTTATTATTATTCTATCGTCTGTTGTCTATTGTATGATATTAAGGTAATTCGAACCATTTACTTAAATAGCATTTAATTAACGCCTCAAGTTTTAAATTCAACTTTGCTTCTTTGAACCCAACGCGATTTGAAAAGTCTTATGTTTCGCAGTCGACTATTGCGATAGCTCAAGTTTATGAAACTTAAATTTTCTAAGACATGTTGAGCTTTTATCCTTCAAAATGTTGCAAAATAAACAACTACGAAAACACATTTTTATAAATAGGCTAGCTCGGGAACAAAAAGGCATCCTAAAAAACCGATCTATGATCCCAAAATCCGCCAAATCGGCCCCAAAAACTCGCCAAACAAGACCGTTCTTAGGTGCATCTCGTAGTCGGGACGGGCCGACGCCTCCCTGTCTGTCGGGGGGCCATTTTGCTGCCCGATTTTTTTTGCTCTGCTTTTCAAGTCGATCCAGGCTGGGCCCATCTCCGTCGCTCTCTCTCCCTCCCTCTCTCTCTCTCTCTCTCTCTCTCTCTCTCTCTCTCTCTCTCTCTATCTCTTTCTCTGTCATCCATTGTTTGTGGTCGTCCTTTGACTGTTTGTTGCGAGGGCGCTCTGTTTGTATGCTGTATCTTTCCGTACTCCCTCGAATTTCCAGCGGGTGCTCCCGGAGGTCCGCGCTTTTTGACCCGGTGACGATGATCAAACTCGGGGAATTCGCGACGATTTTGATAGAGTGTAACAATGAGTCAGAATAATTTCTTATAGTACCTTTTCTGTTCAAGTAAGCTCGAAATTCTCTGGACCTACCGTTAAAGTCTTTATTTCAGTTTGTTCATTTTCTCCCTTGCTAGCTCATTTTCCTTATTTAGTGAATTTTTATCCATTGTAGCATGCACTAAAGAGAGGAATTTTGGTAAACGAGCCGATGGGTCGAAGGGTACGGCAGTTGGGGAAAGCTTGCAAGAACTCTTTGAAGAAGTCGGAGAACGCGCGTAAGGGCAAGCTAGCAAAGGTTCTTTGGGGGAATGGGATACTTTGAGCGGATTTTTACCGGTTGACGTGGATTTTGTCCCTTCTATATACCTTTGATAAAAGAAAGAGCAATCTACTTTGATTTCCGGTGTTTTTAGAGCCTATAGATCCGTCAACATTTGCGCTGAACGGGCCTTTAATGCGTAAAGTTTTGTTTATTCTGTCTTTCAACTTTCTCTAACGCTTAAGTATGCAACCCATGATTGGCATTTTTAGCTTCTGAATTCAAGCATTTTACGCTTCAATGCGCCTTTAAAAACAACCTGACGTGAATTTTCGAATCCAGAACCCAAAATCCAACCCTGCTTTGCTGCTCCTTGAAAAAGCCCATTTCCTCGAAAATCGGATTTTTGTGTCTGTATCCTTCTCATCTGCGGCGTTCCCTCCGGGACCACTTGCATCAAGGAAATTGCCTTCCGAAGGCGGCCCGCCGGCGCTTCATTTTTTGGGCGGTGGTTTGTGTAAAAAATGGGGGCCCAATTTGGTCTTCCAACCGGCGGTTTTGGTCTCCAAACCCACTTGAACTAACCTGGGCTGCTAGCTATAGCTCGGCAAAGGTTGGGGTTCGATTTCAATTGGTGGTATAGTGGCTGTACTGCATTATAACGTAGTAATGAGCCTTTAAAATATCTACTTTTGTTTGGAACTATAGATAGGTACCGCTGAATCTTTAGAGACTAACGATAAGAGAGTGGTAGCATTTCGTAGCAAATTTAGTTTTGATTAAAGATCATCAAAGATCGTTAGAAAATAGCTTTAATTGCCTTTACCTTATTTTTTACGACGTTACGGTAGCTGCAGAATATCGTAGCGTACTAATGACCCTCAGCAGCGCAATATTTTCGAAAAATTGATGGATCGAAAAGTCCTAGTGTTTTTTTAGCTAACCACGGTAAGAAGGGCAATTCGTGGCAGGGTTAATTTAATAAAAGATTTCTGGAAAATTAAATTAATCTTTACGCTGTAATTGTAATTTTTTAACGTTTTTCATTGATTAATTTTGAGTCTAGAGCGATAGTCAGCCGAAAATGACGGACGACTACGGTAGCGTCATTGCCAAACCAAGCGGTATTTTGAAAAACTCTGAAATTCGATTGCATGCTCATAAATATCATTTTTCAGCATTTTAATGAGCGGGGACATAATTTTTATACGTTTTAGGCGTAAAGAAAATACTCTGTATTTATAGATCTTTCGATTCTTCAAGGTTCGCTCTTTAGAAACTTGGCCTGAATTCATTCCATGATTTCCTCCTGAGTCCCTGAATCACACCACAACTACGATACAACTACGAAATACACCTACTCATCCGCCCCATCCGTAAATTGCTCGCCCACTGCGCGCTCTCTGAGCATTGTGACGCTGCCCAATATTCGGCAAACGATATGCAAATATTTTGGAGCGGAGTGGGTGGTAGACGCGGAATTTCCAGGCGGGCGATTACGCGTAGATACAGTTGCCAGCACGGGCGGTGTGATGCACATTTCCAGAGAGCCCAAACTCGGACCGTTACGACCTTGTTTGTGCATTTTAGGGCAGGGGGTTAGTAGCCGGGGTGGGGGAGATGATTTGTGGCGGTTTTCCGATCTAGGCGGGTGATTTTCAGTGGGGTTGCGGACCTGTAAGTTGTTGTTGTCCGGAAAAAAACCGCTCCGGCTAACTTTGCTGCGATTTTTGATGAAATTTTTTCGCTTCTAAGAGTCAAAATTGTTCTTTTTTAGGTGGCGTTCTTTTCCGCAGATTTTTTAAAAGGGCTACGGTATCCTTTACGAAGCTAAAAATGGCGAAAAATCGACTAAATTTCATAAAATCAGAAGTCATTCCTACCTGATTTTTTTGGTCGCCGTACAGCTGTATATCTTTTGATGAAAGGCGACAAGACGTCCAGTGCTATCCTTCATCTCATCTCAGTCAATTCCATTCCCTCTCATTCCCTCTCATTCCATTCCATTACCATCCTACCCCCACCCTCCGGCGTCTGCTGGAACCTTCTGGAAATTCGGTTATCCAGGAGCTTCCGTTCGCTTCTCCATTGGGGCGTATCGGTGGGTTTAGTTACCACCTAGAGAGTACCAGAAAGTCAGGAGATGTTCTTTGGTTTGAAATAGTCTTTGTTATTTTGGCCTAGCTTTCCTCAATAAATCCTGCTAGACTGCCCTGAATATCCTCGGGCTTTTGTTATTGTTATTTCCTAAGATGATTTGACATTCCCAAATGGAATCCATGCCCCGACTTCGGTGCTAAATGTTCATTGCTAGCATACCTTCTTCCAAAATTTTCTCTGCTCGCTTGCCTCACCTGATACCCGAGTGTCTGATGCCAGCCTATTCCTGAAAAATCTCGGCGGGCTTTCCCAAGCCAAAACCTGCCTTTTCCATCTTTTTCGGTCCGAACCTCGAATCCTTCAATTCCCAAAGGCCCTCTGCTAGCTTTCACATCCGAATTCCGCTCCGCTCCTATTCACACCCCCTGCAACGTCCATCACATCATTTCCGTTCGGTCCCATTGGCAGGCTTCATTCGCCCAGGGGGCTCCCGGCTCTTATTTGCTCACCCTTCATTAGTCAAACAAGCGCCTCTCTTTTCTGCGCTTTTCCGTATCCATCCGCATCGTCCGTTCCGCCGGCGCTTGCGGAAGGCGCTACGGAACACGCCAAACAACGCGCCACCCCCGCAAACAGCCACTTGCCGCCGCCCAGGGCAAGCATTTTCCGCCTGCGGCCATGTGAGGTGGTCGGTGACCAGATTTTTTGGCGTACTTTTGGGCTTTTGAAATAATGTTTGGATCTTTTAGAGCTCTGGTGAAGCTACGTGGCTTATGGATTTTAATCTCTCAAAATCTTTCAGCTAATTTTCGGGCTTTAAAAGTCCATTGAAGCTATGCTTATCGATTTTAATCCAGCAAAACTTTAAGTAAACCCAAAAATTTAAATTTTGATGGCATGTTTATGCATTTTTTTGGCATTTTTTTAATATTTTTCAGTTCTCAGGAGTTTTGCGATTCATTCGAACAAGGAAAAGATTAAAAATATTTTAAAGCACCCAAAAGTGAAATTTGGCCTTCGTGTCCTTTAGCCGGAAGGGAATTCCATTTTTTTTGGCCTTTTTGGTCACGGGTTAATCAAATGGACCCTTCCCGCCTGAATAATCAAATGCAATCTCTTCCTGGTTGCATAATGAGGGCTGGGAGGCCGGAATTTTGCAAAAAAAGACGCTTCTCGCTTTCTTAATAATGGCTCCTCCAAAATAATACAATATAGTATTTTTTTTTCTATCGAGCTATGCCCATCTCCTGTCACCTTCCCTCTAAACCCCAGATCTGATTTCTGATCAGGTGTCATTCGGCGCGCGCCGGTGTGGGCCCCGCGCAATGTCTTTTTGTTGTCCGCGGAAATGTTTGAATTGGCAGGGTCCCCCGGCATTGCTGGGTGCACTTTCCACACCGCTTTGAGACCCGCTGGTAGTGTAGAAACAGAGGGGTTACTGTCAGAAAACTGTGGCATCTGCAGGGTACTATTTGCCGCATTCCACCGGGGTTCCCCTGGTGAACCCGTTCCGTCTGGTATTTGACATTTTTTTGGAGCGTTCTGTGTTCTGGCGGCTTCTGGGTGGTCCCGGGTGGAATTTGAGGGTAGTTGGGGGCCGTACTTTCTTGCGTTTGGCACGAGGATTACCCTATGACTTACCGATATCCGGATTCGCAAAAACCGTAGGATTTCGCAAATTTTTTGTATTAATCGAAAAATGCCTGGTAGCTTGATCAGAGGTATTTTGATACGTTATATTAAAATAAAACCATATTTATCTGGAAAAGCTAAAAAAAAAACTTTAAAAAAACATTTCAAAAAGTCCACATTTTGGGCACAATTTTTTTATATTTTTACTAAAATTTTGTATAGTTTTTACGTTTAGGTAGTAAAAACATTTACAAACACTTTCGCTTTTTGTATTTAAAAAATTTGTTCCCAGGAAAAAATTTTCTGGACCTTCGAGAAATTTGAAGAAGTATCCGTTGTATTTTTTCGCAGTTTTAAGCGCGGGTCTACTCACGCTTTTGAATTCTCACTGTCACCCTCATGCCCCATTTGCATACGTGGACATGTGTCCGCCATACCATTTAATTAATGGCGCATCATTAGCCATGCCGCTCTCCCCGCACGTGTTGGAAAAAAGCCCTCATTTTCACGTTTTCTGGATTAGCTGGCAGCTCTCAAATTTCTGGACTTTCTCGAAATTTTCAGACGTACAGATTCGGATGGATCAGCTTTGAGGTGTTACGTTTCTTGCTTTTTGCTAGTTAGAAGTATTGTTTTCACTTGATCTCCTTAAACTCGAGTTTTTCTGCCCTAATGACCGCTCATCGGAGCAAAGCCTAGCACAATCACCCAAAAACTGTCATTTCAAGCGCATGAATCCTCATATGATTTTTTAGCTAGCCTGGCTTTCGAACTTTCAATTCAACCTGAACTCCTTGAACTTGACGCTCAACATAGAACCATGACTCTTTCAAGCCAAGGGAGCAGCTTGGAGCACAATAACTCCAAAAAGTGCACGGCCCTTGGCTGTGATTTGGGCCCTGGGGGTCGCCAGCTGGCCACTCCAGGGCTCAAAACGTGCCCTAAAATTCCCTTTGACCGTGACATGCGATCGCTTCGTTCCTCCTCAACAAATGATCGATGTCACCGCCCAAGTCCGTTCAGAAAAAGTTCAACGGTCACGAAAACTTTGTGAGGGACCGTGACGGCCACTTAACTTTTGGTTGGGGGTAGGTCGGCTTTGGCCTCAATGGCCTGACTGGCTAGGGGTGTACGGTGGCTTAGCCATCTTTTGGCAATTCAGTTGCTTTAATTTTTGAATCCGAATCCAAAATTGTCGTGAATTAGAGTTTTAGTTGCATTATAGTAAAATATCTATGTAAAACCCTTTTTCTCCTATGGAATCGGGCGTTTTTCATGCAATCTTTTTCAGCCGAACGCTTTCAAAATGAGCTTTTTGGAGCTGGAAGCCCATTCATGCCATTAGATGTCACTGGTGGCATTGAATGGCGTTTTTTTCGGTTGTACACATATTGGCTTTTGTTGGATGGTGAAAAACGGTCCTGAATTGGGGCCAGAGTTCGTTGTTCACCACTTTTGAAGTTACACATCTATGGCCTCAGCTAATAACGAATTAAAAGTATTAAATTTTAATTGGTTTTCAAAAAACCATGTCATCTTAAAAATAATGGTTCAGAAACAAGTTCTGCTCAGGATGGGCTGTGCTGTTGCAGAAATTCGGAGCTGGGTCGCTGAATTTTAATTTCCGATGAGCTTCCAGCCCGAGTTTCCGCTTTTGGAGCAGCCAACCATGCTAAAAAGCGCCTAAAACAAAAGAATATTTTGCTATCTATCTTCTCTCTGTCTCGCTCTCTCTCTCTCTCTCTCTCTCTCTCTCTCTCTCTTTCCTCTTTTTCTCTCTATTATTTGAGCTCGGAAGTGAGCTCTACCTGGCTCTAAGCCAAAAAGCTCCATGCGCCTGAATGTTGTTCGCCAGTGACTTCTTCCTGCCAATCTTTTTGTTTTCAGTAGATGCCCAACACTCACACTCCTCCTCAGGAAGTGTACTCATTTCCACATGGCCCCTTCCATGGCCACAGCTGCTTTTCTTGACCTTCCTTTTCCTCCTTCTTAAGCTTTAATGGTGGGGGAGGGCAGTAAAAGTATCACGGAGAAGGGGCGAATGTCATTGGGTGGCTTTCACCTGAGTGGGTAAATATTGGAACCAGGAACTGAATTTTCACAAAATATTTGTTATCAGCTTGTTGGAAGACTAAGGTAGTTTACCAAACCTTTTGCTGTATGGCGCAGTGCGTATTTACAAAATTATTATAAAAATTCGCGTTGTTTTCACCTGTAACTCCCGATTTCCGAAGTTTGCGCACTTCGTCTATTTTGCGGCATTTCCGGGCTTTCCGGGTCTATCGCCCAAGTCAACTCTCGCTGTCTGTTGACAAAATGGGAGAACACGCATAAAACGACCAGCATCAAAAATTTAACGCATAACAAAATGGAATTTTCCGGCCTCTGCCCGGTCACTAATTGAGCCTTTAAAAGAAATACGTAGTTTTGAATTGTCACAAAAATTTTTTTTGGAAAGCTTGAAGCCTCGCTTGCGGTAAGCCACTTTAGAAACTCCGTTTAAGTCACAATTCCCAAAAGTTCTAAAATTAAAAAAGCGCAATGGCCCAATAATAATGGTTTCCCAAGGTGTCTCTGCAAGCACGCCCTGTTTTCTTATTCTAGTTACAGTTACTTCAAATTTTTGCTGTTCCCATCCCTTTAAAATGCTCCCGGAAACCCTAGTTGTCAAAACCCGATCTCTTGAATTCGATCCTCTTGCAACTTTCCAGACCCAATCTTTCGTCCATTGCATTCCCTCGGAACCCTTTTTGCCCCCCAGCTATGTGAAAGCTGAGGGATGGCCCCGGGGCCAGCAGGGTCAAAACCATAAAATGGCCGCTCCAAAAGCCCGCTCCAGCGCCTCACAGCTGTTGTTTTCCGATCAGCCGGACCTCGGCGAATTTCTTGGAGCGAGTAGATATCACGGCTGGTCAGCGGTGCCTCCAGCCTAATAGGCACCCCAGGCTGAAACAAACAAGCCGCACTACAGTCCATTCTACGCCTATCGACAGACACGGCTAAGGCGTTTGGTGGCTGGTACGAACGCCAGATGTTGTTGTAGAAATTGGGGAAGAGAGAGAGAGAGAGAGAGAGAGAGAGAGAGAGAGGGAGCGAGAGATGACTGGAAACTTGGGCAGTAGAAAAACAGTAGTGTGGCAAAAAAGTTGCAGCTGTTTGATATAAATGAGACGCCGGGGTAGGTCGGAAAGCAACGGAAATCGTACATCGCTTGATAGAGAAGTCTGATTTGCACCTATTAGGGCGTATCAGAGCGAGCTAAGGCAAGCTAGCAGAGATTCTTTAGGAGCGCTTTCTGTGGAATGTGAACTTCTCCAGGCCAGGGGTTCGAAACCGACTTTCTCAAGGTATCCCTTGGCAAGCTAGCAAAGACCCCTCAGGAAATCCGCACGATTTTTTTATATAAACTCAGGAATTTGAACCTATTAATGGATTTGGCTAGGCTAGATAGCAGAATTTCTTGAGGAATTTCGCAATTTCCCTAAAGATCAGGTGAGTTATGGTACCCCTTTCCCTGAACAACTAGCTGGGCACGCTAGCAAAGGTCATTTGGGAATTTTTGGCTATTAAGAAGATCTGCTGGTGTGATTACTCAATTTTGCATTTTTTAATTCTTTTCAAATCGCGCGAAATTTTGTTGAATCGATTTTCGCGTCGACACCCCAGCCAACCAACCAGCCAGCCAACCAGCCATCTTTGAAGTTTCTGACTTTTATCATTTACGTGAAATTCGGTCTTTCGCAGTTTTTCAGTTAAAATAATTTAACTTAATAAATCTCAAATTCACCTCTAAAACTATTCCAATTTTCAGGTCCATAGACCAGTCAGTGCCCACTCGAAGGGTTTCAATTTTTGCGCCACACCCCCGACTCAAATTTCCGCGATTTCGCGCTTGGAACCGGGAATCTGATCCTCACCTGCCATACATTAGGCGCGAAAAAATGGCAGAAATCCGGCATCTATCTACGCAATCCCGAGTAGAAAACTGGAGATAGATGAATGCCGAGATTTTTGAAGCCCAGCGGAAGTGGCGCGGGGTTTAGCCGGGGTATTGTTTGGGGTGCCGCGCATTATCCGAGCTTACGCCTGACGAGTTGAAAAAGGCCCGAAATTTCCGCGTTTTGTTTGTTCAGATGTGGGGGGCGTCACTTGGGGCGGAGAGAGAACCATTGAGTGGCGGTGTGCTTTGGAAAAGCACTGAAAATGATGATTCCGTTTTTGTCAAGAGTGCCAGTTTTTGAAGCCGAAATTAAGCCGGTTTAACTTTTAGATGTTTACGTGTTTTTAATAACTTAATATACGTATTGTATATCTTGACTCATAGCTTCTTACACCTTTAATCGTCCGTTAAAATGCTTCCTTCGAATCTTATAAGCCCCTGGAAGGCTAGCTCGAAATACCGTAGTCTGTAGTGTATCGTACTCAAGCACGTACCTTATAGACCCAGATTTGTACGTAACGTAACGTACTCAGCCGTACCGTAGCGTACTGTTGCATGCTAGAGCGTAGTGTAAAAGATCGAGCTATATCGTTATACAACGTACTCTATCGTACTGTGGCTTACTGCAACGTACTCTGACTTGTTGACACGTAATGAACCATGCCTGAACGAACGGAACCGTATTGTAGGGTTCTAAAATAATTAGATATACCTACAGCACGTAAAATACATATTTTACGATACCATAGCTCACTTGTGGATACGGTAGCGTACTGTTGCATACTGGAGCCGGGGCTGGCTTTATTTTTCATTTTTGTTTTCGATGATACTGACAAAATTTTGCGCTATGGCCATCCCCATACGGTACGATTCCGAAAAACAATTTATAACTTGACACCTTGAAAGTTCATCCTTTTCCGCTTATCACTTCAAAATTCTCGTCTCCGGCCCCGCTACGTCATGTTTGCCGCCGCCCGAAAATGGGAAAGCTGACTCAGGCCCAGGCGCCAAAAAACGGCTAGCCCACGCCGGGGAGGAGGTCAGCTGAACCGGGGCCCATTTTTCGCCTTTTTCGGCTTGGACTAGGGTCCCACAGCGACGACTGTTTGCCCCCAAGATTCCCCTCTCTCCCCCCATGGTCCATTTTTCCGCGCGAATACACGAAAACGAGGCGTTCAACGCGGGAAAATAGGGGGAAAATCGAGCCCCCTTTTCCAAACAGTTCTTGAATGGGGGCCTCTCGACCCCCCTGTCCTCCTCGCCCTCGTGGGGGTGTTGAAGGGGGGCCACTTTGACCACACTATACACCAAGGGTGAATGGAGGGGTTGTTTTTGAACTTTTGGGGAATCAATCGCGATCATCTAAGATCTTTGAACGTCAAAGGGATTAGAAGGCGTAGAAAATCTTTTAATTCAGCAAATTCCCTTGACGAAATTACTCTATAACTTTTTTCTAAGTGATTTAGGTACCAGAAAGCTGAAATTCGTTTAAATATCACCAGGCCCGTAGCGGAACCGAAATTTCGGGGGGGGGCCAAAAATTTTGGCGACCTCCCCCGGTCGCCACTTTCAAAATCTTCGAAAATAGCGACAATAACAGCGCCGCAGGCGAAAAAATTTAGAAAACCGCGTTCGAAACGCTTAAATTCGTGTGAAAACACAACGGAAACGGTGTGCGCAAGCGAACTTTTGTTTAGCAAAATGGTGCACTAATGAAAACGAGCGCCGCAGGCAAAAAATTTTGAAAAAATAGGCTGCATATAAGTAAAAACTGTTTGAAAAACAGTAATAAACAGCGCCGCAGGCAGAAAAATTTTTGTAACTAAAAATCATAAGGGTCCCCCATTATGAATTTTTCGGACCTCGACCGATTTCGGGGGCCCAGGGCCCCCTGGGCCCCCTCCTACGGGCCTGAATATCACCCTGAACAGGGTCCTGCAGGCGATTAGACAAAATTTCGCACCTTTTCGACGGCTTCACGATCCAAACCTTTCTTTCTCTTCTCTCTCTCTCTCTCTCTCTCTCTCTCTCTCTTTCTTTATGATGTCATAGTCCTTTCAAAGCCATTCATGGTTTTTTAGGGTTATAATAGTAGAAGATAGGCATTAAAAAAGCGGTGTGCTGACGATTTCGATGATCAAAAAATAATGAACGATCGCGCACTAATGGAAGGGGCCCAATTTCCTCAAGAATCTCTGCAACCTTGCGTTTCTGTGATTTTCACCTTTGGCGACTAATCGTACCAACATAATCGAAAGGAATGCTGCATCTTACGAGTTGAAATCACTGTTCACCACGTGAGATTCACAGTCAGCTGTAACCCTGAAATTTCCGTGCGAATTCTTACCTATAATCTGAAGCGGAATTCCAGTTTCCTCATTTTTTGATTTTATATAACTCTCACGAAACTTCAACCCATTTTCCCGAGGCGGCAAAAACCGGCTGCGGGGCCCTTCACCAATTTCTGATGGTATAGTTGTAGCGTTGCGGGCGACTAGGGGGAATTGCGAGGGGCTCAAATTACGGGTCTCTCGCACCCAACACATACAACACAATGTTTTGCCGTAATCTTTGATTTCTGAGAGAGAGAGAGAGAGAGAGAGAGAGAGTGAGAGAGAGAGAGAGGGAGAGAGAGAGAGTGAGAGAGAGGAGAGAGGGCGAGTTGAAAGGAAGATTCATAGGCAATCTAAAGTAGTATAATTTTGTTACCATACGCGTTTATTCTTTTAGACTTTGGAATATCAGCATACTGTAGAGCTACTGTAGTTTGTGCTAAATGAAGAAGAGGGGCACCAATTTCGCCAATTTACAGCTTTAGGTGACCCGCTCCCTTTAAATCATATCATTTTGAAGGTGTCAGAATACTGTAGAGCTACTTTATCGGACGTTAAAAACCAATCTATGCTGGTTACAGTAACCATGCATCATTTTTTTCCTGTTTTGAACCCACTCAACCCGAACAATTCGAACCCCAGTTGCCCTACCCTCCCTTCCTCCCACTATCTTTTAAAGTCCCGGGGTGGATTCCACCGCTTCTCTGGTCTCTTCGCCTCCCCAAAAGGTGATAATTTTTTTGGTTGGTGGTGTGCCGTGGTCTCCCACATTTCGGCCTGGGTTTATGACCGAAAAACATTCGGGCGGAGAGGGGAGGGTGGAGGCACCGCCTCCCCTCGCTGCGGTGGCCAGACCCCATGGCTCCAGTCGTTTTTCCTGGTCTTCGGGGATAGTTCTGGGCTTTGATTTATATTGATACTAACCTTAATTATATATTTTTAATTCCTATTGACTTTTCGACGCATTTAAACGGGATGTTTAGTGCATTTGCACGAGAGCTGCAAATCTATCAACTTGCAACGCCCCGTCCGCTCTCACTGGTTTTCGAGTTTACACTTTATTAATTAATTATAAGCGCTTAATTTGTATATAATTACTGAACTAATCCTATGATTTTATTACATTTAAGGCCTAATTGTAAGTAATTCATCGGCGTCAAACCGGCCAAATTTCAAGTAACGAAAAGCGCGATGTGAGGGGGTTTTAAGTAGTACTATTTAATTAGCTTTTTTAAGCACAAATAGGCTTCATTTGTGGACATCTTCAAAAACAATGTTTCATATTATACCTCATTTTAATGGCCAAAATAACATTTTAAAGAATTGTTATGATTTTCCATGTTTTTAAACATTTATGAACCCATGTAAATCGAGATTTCTGACGTCCAAAATATCTGTTTTCTCATCCGTTCAACCATTTCGTAGTTTCGCTCAAAAATCTTCACCTCTTCGGACTCGGGATTTTCCGGCTTGATCCCGGATCCCGGGGATTATCCGCTTTTTAGCTGACGAAAAGGAGGCACGCGGGGACAAAAATATCGCCGTCCAAGTGTTCTATAAGCCGCGATGCCGCGAAAATGCCAGAGGGATGGGATTTGGGTGCCATTCCTAGTGTCGACCGGAAAACCGATAAATAGGATATTTATGATCTATTTAACTAGATTTTCGAGCCGTTGCCGCTTATTTCTGCAGCGTTGTTAATTTAGCAAATTTCGACTTTTTAATGCAGAATTTGTAGGGGTTTTTAACAATGTGTAAAACGCGAAAATATTGCCAGGTCTCGCGTAGGATATATAATTCCAGAACATGCTTAATTTTTAGATACGAATTTCGCGGACCTTGCCCTTATTGAATTTTTCATTTTCTATACTTTTAAATTTTGTAAAAAGCATCTGGAAGCGACTCTGCTACGCCAAAATATGGCCAGTTAAATTACGCCCAAATTCGCATCTTACTAGAAAATTTTCGCTATTAAAGGGGCCGATCTTATAATTTTCTAACCCATCATTTTCTGAGTTTTCGAATGCTATAAAAATTGACTGAATCCGATATTCCTACGCCGAGATAAAGCGATTTTAAAGATAAAATCCTATTTTGCATCCGAACGTTTTTAGCATATGTGCTTTTTTTTGGCCATTTTTCAAGTTTTTTGATGCTTTAAACAAGTTCTACAAATCGTAGTTATTGTTTATTGCCTTCATTTTCCATTCCTTGCGCCATTTGACCGCTCCAAATTCCAGCCAAAATATTCGGGATGTCGGCCATCGTGCAACAGGGGGCAAACCCGTGGCCCATCGCCTTCCACAGGATGACGTCGGTGGAGGAGTTGGACAACTCTTTGACCCTCCTCACGCATTCAGGTGCGCAAAAATTCGCACATTAATAGACGAAAATCCTGTGTTAGGCCATCGTCTTTCCCTAACCTCGATGACGCCGCCTGGCTCCCCCTATACGGCACTGTCCCCTGAACAATCGTCGATGGATTCCGATTCCGGGCTTTTGACGCCGGTGCCGGAAAGTCCGAGGATTTGCGAGAAGCTCCACCCCAACACCCCGATTACGCCTTCGGACACGAGGCGGCAACTTTTTGTGAGAGTACCGGAGGTGGAGAGCAGGTGAGGAGGAGTTTTTGGCCGGCTGGGGAACATAGTGAAAAATTTTCCGCTGAAGGGGTCGAACCAGGACCGTAGTATTGAGAGACTGGAACACTAACCATTTGACTAACTGCAGAGGAGGTTGAGCTCAGTTTTATCGCTTAAATATAATTTTTGGACGCTGACTTTGCACTTTCTCAGTTAATTTTTTGCTCTTTGCATGACGTAACCGATCCAATTAATTTTTTCTTGCTACTGTACCGATTTGGAATTCAATACAAAAGGAATTTCAAAATCGATCTTTTGGAAATATTGTAGTTGTAAAATAAAATTACAGTATTTTTCGTGTGATCCAAAGGGCGCTTGAGGAATCTGATTTTCACAAACAAATTTATATGGTCATTAAGAAGAAAAAAATCAATAAAAAAAGCGTTTTCAGAAACATCTTACGCTTTTCCGACCCTTTAAATGCCATAATCGCACTACTACAATTTAAAAAATTTTAATTTTATGCATTTCCGTTTAAACCAAATTTCGCTACCCCAATTTCCGCTTTCTTACACTGAACTTTTCCATCCCCATATCTCCCCCACGCATCTCACCTTGTAATCTTGACAATTTTACGGCCCAAGTAACTCCCCAAAAAAACTGGTCCCATTTTTCGGCCATTTTCCTCCACCTCCTCAGCGGACCTTTGTACCCGTCGGGAACACACAAAAAATCCAAACACATCGGGGTGCTTATCAGATGGACGCCCAAAAAAGCGTTGAAACGGGGAAGTAAACAACCAAAGCGAGATTACGGTATTGATCGACGTTATCGGAAGGTGGTAGGCCTAAGGTATTGAACTTTGTTTTTCTCTGTCGCCCGCTGTCTCTCTCTCGCTCTCTCTGGCTTTCTCTCTCTGTCTCTCTCTCTCTGTCTCTCTCTATGTCGCTCTCTATCTCACGCTTTTTCTCTCGCTCTCTCTCTTTCTATCTCTCTCCCCCTCTCTCTATCTCTCACTCTCACTCACCCTATCACTCTCTGACTCTCTCTTTCGCTCCATCTATCTCTCTCACTCCATCTTCCCCTCGCCTCAAAAACACGAGAATCCTTCCTTTGTCTCCCTATCTCTAACCTGACGTCTCCCGACCACCGCCAGCCATTTTTTGCCGGGCTATTTTGGGGGCGCCCAGGTGGCTTGGGGCGGAGATTAGGCTGAAAACTTGAGGGTGGTACTGATAAAGTACTGTTTTGAGACTGTGGCATTGCGTGGGATCAGAGCGTTCAGAGATTGGGGTGATATCGGGGTTTAAGGGACATAGAAGGCAGAAAAATATCTTGAAAGTTGGAGAAAAGTACCGTACCCTGAAAAATGAGATGGCTGATGGTAGAAAGCTGAATTAAGGAGTATATACAACCCATTTCAGCTCCCAGAACGCCCAACTAAACGTGATCGCCATCGACAACAAGATTGAGCAGGCGATGGACCTAGTCAAAACACATTTGACGTTTGCGGTTCGAGAAGAGGTTGAGGTGTTGCGGACGACGATCATGGACTTGGAGTCTAAGGTGAGAGACAGAGCGAGAGAGAACCAGAGACAGAGAGAGAGAGAGAGAGAGGAGAGACAGAGAGAGATAGGGAAGTGAAAGCTAGAGGGAGGAAGCGAGATGATGGAAAGGGAGAGTGAGAGAGGGAGAGAGAGTGAGTCAGAGAAGATACCGTAGTCGCGATCAGTTCGTGGTTTTCAGATCCAACTCCTCGAAGCCCAAAACTACATAATGCGCCAATACGTGCCGACCGAGCTGCATAAATATATCCCGCGTAATCCAGAGGAGGTAGGAATTTGAAAAATATAGCATTTAGCTACTAAAAAAATAGAAAATAAAAAATAAATAATAAATAGAGAAAGAATGTTAATACTTTGCAATAATAATAAATAGAAGCTATGACTTTAATCCCTTAAATAAGGTTAAACTAAGCATAATTCTGTCTATTTTTTATATTTTCAGGATCCCTCCAACCAATAATCACGACGACGTCCGCTCCTCTGGACGCGGTTTCCACAAGCCACACTTCCCTTTCGCCAGCTGAATATTGCCATTTTTGCAATTTTCCACACCAATTTTTTTGTTCCCCGCGACTAGTCAGCTACCCCCGGAATTCCAGAATCCGTGTGATCCCGTTCGCTTTATACGAACTGCGCTAATATTCCTTTCTTCAATATCGTAGTTGACGATAGACTACGCTACTGTACAGTGTACACCCCCTGTATTTTCATCCTGTCTTTGTTGAGTGCTGTGCTAGCCTACGATTTTTTGTTTTTAAAGGGACTTGGAAGGCAGGAAATTGTAAATTTTGGATTTGGAGAGAACTGGGTTTGTCATTTTTGGAATTTTTGGCAGTTTTGATCACTGTAGCCTAGATCGAAACGGATTTTATGTAGATAGTATGCTACTTTACTTTGCTTTCTAAACGTACAGGGTATTGCAGCGTACTAGATATCGTATTTAAGTCACTAAAAGTGAAAGTAGGCTATAATACCTTGTAATTGAGTTATTGTAGTAGCACCATATCGTACTCCATAGGATACTCCATCTAGAAATTACAACTATTTGAAACTCGCAAATTTTTGGCTGAAATTCATCCTTCCAAGTTCCTTTAATCGCGATTTTTCTTCATGCTCTGCTACCCTCCATTACGGTATCTTTTTAAGGGAGGTGCAACTTTTAATTTTTGCTAGAAATTCCGTCTTGCACCAGATTACAGCATTCGAATGCCTAGCGGAGCATTCCGGAACTTTTCCGAAAGTCGCAGATCCCTTTAAAAATTCTTTTCCCACTCGTTATTGCGTTCCACTCCGGGTTCCCCGATCCATATTTTCGATTTTCTGATTTAATGCTGATTTCTGACGTCTTTTTGCGATGTTTTTGATGTAGTTTGTTGTACCTATCATGTGTGTTGCCAGAAAAGAGACGATAAAAGTTGGTCATTTATCCGTTCGTCGAAATCTCACAACATCTTTCTCAGGGTCAGGCTTTCCTGGCTTTCTGTACAGGTTTCTTGGGCTTTTTCGTGATCGTCTTGGTGATCGGAGACTTTTTGGCTTTTGGGAGGTTGAGGTGACCGGAGATCTGGAAAATGTGTGTAAATAATCAATTTTGCTGATTTGAATCATGTCTTCTAGGGATTCGTCCGTTTCTAGTATAAATGCGACCTACACGCTATAGAATTCCGACTTAAACGGTTCTCAAAATCCAGGCAACACAACGCTACACGAAGCTATGCAACACCAAACGACGCTACGCAACGCTACACGGCACTACGTTACGCTATATGGAGCTACGCCGCGTTACACGACGATACGCAACGTTACATGTCGCCTAGCAACGCTACGAAACGCCACGTCGCATTACGCGACGGTACGCAAGGCTACGCAAGGCTACGCAAGGCTACACGACGCTACGCAACGCAACTTGGACTGCGACCAGGTGGCCATAACTAGCGCTATTTTTACAGAGTAGCTCCGCCTAGTTTTCAAAGGATAAATCCGTATTTTCCCCGCCTTACCACCTTATAAGGTATTACTGAAACAGTGCGCACTAATAGCCGATTTTCAGATTTACCGGAATTATTGTGAAAGGCATACTGTACTTCTTAGGATACCTGAGAATACCGGAAGTTCTGAGATCATGTAAAAATCCTGATTTTAATACTTGTAGAACTTAAATTTTGCGAGCTTCAGCATTTTTCCCCACCTGGAAAGGCACCGCCATTCTGCACTTCTTCTCCTCATCCCACGACATTGGCCAGCCGCCGGTGGATGGGGTGTACATTGGGCGGAAAGAGCCAAACTCCGCGCCCTCCTGAAATTCAATTTTATTTTTAATAGATGACGACATGAAAGTACCTTCATCTGGCAGCCCAAATTGTCGAACAGGATCGGGATAAAGCATTCACTTTGCTTGTCATATTCCATGAACGTTGCCTGGAAATATGGTTATAATGAGAGAGAGAGAGAGAGAGAGAGAGAGAGAGAGAGAGAAAACGCACCCCATTCCGCCTCCGATCCATCACATTACTTCCAGCCTTTGTCGTAGCGTTAGATTTGAATTGCTTCGAAATGAACCCATTGGATTTCTTGTCCATTCCAGGTTTCAGCTTGGCCCAGTCGACGTTACCCGTCTAAAAAGGCTTTTAAATTGGAGCGAAAGGAGTAAGAGAGAGCGAAAGAGAGAGAGAACGAGAGAGAGAAAGTGAGCAAAAACAAAAACTCTTACCTGTGTCCTCAACTGGCCATACGAGGGTATGTCGCCTTGATGAACGTTGATACCCCGGTTTACATACGGGATCACACCTTCTGTTAACCGCATCTGAATTTTCTGGATTTAAACGCATTTTACAGGAGGTAAACTAACAAAAAAAAAATTTAGAAGTTCGAGAAAACAGGGCGCTTGTTGTTCGTTTTGTACACGCTATCTAATTCTCGGAGCCTGACCTGATGCGGCGCTCGGTGTCTCTTGACGAAAACCGTTTTTAATTTTGAAAAACCGTTTCTTATATTCATATTATTAGTGCATCAATAAAAATACATACTGTAATACAATACGAACTACAAAAGTTATAGAAAGCGTAAAATCCTACCTTCTCCGAGCTGACTTTATACTCGTGGTGATCCACGATATCTGGCAAGTTCCCTCGCACTGATCCAAACGGATTCTCACCAGTTCTAGAAAGTTTTTAGTTTGTAGTCCTTAAGTTTAGGATGATTTCTTTGAGCCGCCCTATGCACTTAAAAAAAGTGTCACATACCTATGCGCAAACTTGGTCTCATCGTTCCACATCGGGAGTACGGTCTCTGACTTGAGGGCGCCCTGAAATAATAATTTCTAGTACAAGAGGTAAGTAAGTAACTATATACAGCCAGAATAGATCTTCTACCTCCTTCAACGGCTTCTCGCCATGGTCAACCTTGACATTTTCCATTCGAGGTTGGCCGAAGGCACCCATTCCGGCTTGAGTTTCCAGGGCTGGCGTTTGTTCCCACGGGATCACGAATGGGATGGCGACGTCGCTAAAGGTATCGATTACACCATGAAATTATGTGAGAGAAAGCGAGAGAGAGAGAGAGCGAGCGAGATAGATAGACTCTAAAAACTTACGTATGCTGCGGTTTTCTCAAGTATCTCTTCGTCGGCCGTTCCGCATCCGGCTCCCGATTCCGTTCGATAATCGATTTTATCAAGGGTTCGGTGCTAAAAATAGAATTAACTTTTTTAAAACTCTCTACGTATTCCAAGATTCCAACTACAAACTTCAAAGGTATGGCCTCTGGCGGCGGCTTCGGTGGTGGGCACCACTTGAGCTTCTTCGGCTCCTTCGGCTTCTTCTCCTTCTTCGGCTTGGGCTCCTTCTTTTTCTTCTCCTTCGGCTTCTTCTTCTTCTTTTTGGGCTTCAAAATGCGGTCATATCAAAATGAGAATCCTTACCTCTTCCGGCTCCTCCTCATCTTCCATCGGTTCTTCTTCATCTCCTTCTTCTGGTTCTTCCTCATCTTTGTCAGCTTCCTCATCTTCGGGCTCTTCATCTAAAAAGTTAGGTAAACGCGGCAAGCTAGCAGTGATGATTTAGGAAAAGAGGCAAAAATTATCTAGAAAACAGAAAAAGCGGTACTAGCCGTTAATGGGCGAACCAATGCTGATGAATTTCGTGATCATGCGACTTCAAACTCCAAAATTTCCAAACCCAACCCACCTTCCGGATCCTTCTTCTTCGGGGCAGCCTTCTTTTTCGGTTTCAACGGAATCGTGGCGTCCGCTTCTGGCTCCTCGTCAACATCTGTGGGTTTGACTTTCGGAGCAGGCTTGGCTGCAGGCTTCACTGGAGCTTTTGCTGCTGGCTTTGCCGCTGGTTTCGCAGCTGCCGGCTTCTTAGGAAGCGGTAGAGTAGCGTCAGTATCCGGCTCTTCGTCGTCTTCAGTAGGTTTGACTTTAGGAGCGGGCTTGGCAGCTGGTTTTGCAGCTGCAGGCTTTGCCGGCGCCTTAGTCACTGGTGCTACCGGCTTCTTTGGCAGTGGAATACTGACCTCCTCAGCAGGTTCTTCTCATCTGAGGTTGGCTTGACTTTCAGGGGTGCTTTTGGAGCAGGCTTAGCAGCTGCTGGTTTTGCTGGAGCAGCAGCAGGCTTGGCAGGCGCAGCAGCCGCCGGCTTGGCTGGAGCTTTCATCACCGGCGCAACCGGCTTCTTGGGCAATGGGATGCTAACCTCCTCAGCCGGTTCTTCATCATCAGAGGTAGGTTTAACTTTGAGCGGTGTTTTAGGTGCTGGTTTCGCAGCTGCAGGCTTCGTCGGAGCAGCAGCGGGCTTCGCAACTGGCTTAGGAGCGGCTGCTGCGGGCTTAGCGGGATCAGCTGGTTTGGCTGCAGCTGGCTTGACTGGAGCTTTAGCTACTGGTGCTACCGGCTTCTTCGGCAATGGGATGCTGACCTCTTCTGCCGGTTCCTCATCGTCAGAAGTAGGCTTGAGCTTGAGTGGTGCTTTCGAAGCAGGCTTCGCTGGTGTAGCTGCTGGCTTAGCTGGTGCTGCCGCAGCAGGTTTCGCTGGTGTAGCAGCAGGTTTAGCGGGCGTTGCAGCAGCGGGCTTCGCCGGAACCGCTGCGGCCGGCTTCTTTGGTTCCTCGCTCGGATCCTTGAACTTGGGCACCGGTTTCTTGGCGGTGGGTCCACCAAGCAAGTCAGCTGGGTCTTCGCTGTCTCCTGGTTTTTTCGGCCCAGGCTTGACTGGGGCTTTGGTTACCGGTGCGACCGGTTTCTTAGGCAATGGGATGCTCACTTCCTCAGCCGGCTCTTCATCGTCTGAAGTCGGTTTCAGCTTTAGAGGGGCTTTTGGAGCAGGCTTCGCCGCTGCTGGCTCAGTCGGCTTGGCCGGAGTAGCAGCTGCAGGCTTAGCGGGAGCGGCAACCGGTTTGGCCGCTGTAGGTTTTGCGGGCTCATCAGGCTTCACTGGAGCTTTAGTCACCGGGACTACGGGTTTCTTAGGAAGTGGGATGCTGATTTCCTCAGCAGGTTCCTCATCTTTGGGCAGCTTGAGCTTTGGAACAGGTTTAGCAGCTGGCTTGGCTGGGGCCGCGGTGCCAGGCTTGATTGGAGCAGCAGCTGCCGGCTTCTTCGGTTCCTCGCTTGGATCCTTGAATTTCGGTGCCGGTTTCTTGGCTGTAGGACCTCCAAGTAGATCTGCTGGACTTTCAGAATCCGAAGGCTTCACAGGTGCTCTCGTCAGCGGAGCTACAGGCTTCTTAGGCAACGGGATGCTGACCTCTTCCGCTGGTTCCTCATCATCTGAACTCGGTTTGAGCTCGAGGGGAGCTTTGGGTGCAGGCTTCGCCACTGGTTTGGCCGCTGCGGTTTTGCCGGCTCAGCGGTTTAGCTGGAGCGCAGCTGCAGGCTTAGCTGGAGCAGCAGGCTTAGAAGCTGTTGGCTTCGCTGGCTCAGCCGGCTTGGCAGGAGCCTTGGTCACAGGAGCTACCGGCTTCTTCGGAAGGGGAATACTGACCTCTTCCGCTGGTTCCTCATCATCTGAAGTCGGTTTGAGCTTGAGGGGAGCTTTGGGTGCAGGCTTAGTCACCGGTTTGGCCGTTGCAGGTTTTGCGGGCTCGACAGGTTTAGCTGGGGTCGCCGCCGCAGTGTTGGCTGGGGCAGCAGCGGGTTTAGCTGCAACTGGCTTCACCGGCTCAGTCGGCTTAGCAGGGGCTTTGGTGACCGGAGCTACCGGTTTCTTCGGCAAAGGAATACTAATCTCCTCAGCCGGTTCTTCATCATCTGAACTTGGCTTGAGCTTGAGGGGTGCTTTTGGTGCAGCAGGTTTTGCGGCAGCAGGTTTGGCTGGAGTGGCAGGTTGGTTCAGCTGTTTTGGCCTTCGTCACTGGGCTACCGCCTTCTTGGCAATGGAATACTCACTTCCTCAGTAGGTTCCTCATCTTCAGGTAGCTTAAGCTTGGGCACAGGCTTGGCAGCTGTTGGCTTTACCGGGGTCGCAGCTGCCGGCTTCTTAGGCTCTTCCGCGGCTCGGGTCTTTGAACTTCGGCGCGGGCGCCACCTTCTTAGCCGGGGCACCAAGTGGTTCAGCCGGTGTTTCTTTATCCCCAGGCTTGGCAGGCGTAGCGGGCTTTGCTGCAACTGGTTTTGCAGCAGCTGGCTTCGCAACCCCGGGCTTCGGCTCCTCGCTTGGTTCCTTGAACTTCGGAAGTGGAGTCGTTTTCTTCGGTGCTGCACCAAGAGGTTCAGCAGGTGTTTCCTTGTCTCCCGGTTTTGCTGGGGTGGCAGGCTTAGCGGCTGGTTTAGCAGCAGCCGGTTTTGCAGCAGCAGGCTTAGGTTCCTCACTCGGGTCCTTGAACTTCGGGGCCGGAGTAACCTTCTTCGGCGGCGAGCCCAGCGGTTCAGCGGGGATTTCAGAGTCTCCGGGCTTAGCTGGTGTAGCTGGCTTAACAACCGGCTTTGCAGCAGCTGGCTTGACCGGCGCAGCTGCAGGTTTCTTGGGTTCTTCAGCGCTCGGATCCTTGAACTTCGGGATTGGAGTAACCTTCTTAGGTGGCGCACCAAGTGGTTCAGCCGGGACTTCAGAATCTTCAGACTTGACTGGTGTAGCTGGCTTGGCGACCGGTTTTGCAGCAGCTGGCTTGGCCGGTACAGCAGCGGCCGGCTTCTTGGGCTCTTCTACACTTGGGCCCTTGAACTTCGGCGCAGGTGTGATTTTCTTGGGCGGGGCACCAAGTGGTTTAGCCGGGATTTCAGAGTCTCCAGGTTTGGCTGGCGTAGCAGGCATGGCGGGTTCAGCAGCGGCCGGCTTCTTGGGCTCTTCTGCGCTCGGATCCTTGAATTTCGGGGCTGGCGCCACTTTCTTAGCTGGCGCACCAAGCGGCTCAGCCGGAACTTCCTTGTCTCCAGCTTGGCAGGCGTAGCAGCTTTGCTACTGGCTTAGCAGCAGGCTTCGGCTCCTCACTCGGTCCTTGAATTTCGGCATCGGTGTGGCTTTTTTGCTGGTGCAGCACCAAGAGGTTCAGCGGGAACCTCCTTGTCTCCCGGCTGCGCTGGTGTAGCAGGCTTAGCAGCCACCGGTTTCTTCGGCAAGGGCAGCGTCGCATCAGCTTCTGGCTCGGTTTTTAGTTTTGGCACCGGCTTGGCAGCAGGTTTTGCAGCTGCGGGCTTGGGTTCCTCGCCAGGGGCCTTAAACTTTGGAGTTACTGCCGGCTTCTTGGGAGCTTCAGACAAGAGATCAGCTGGGATTTCGCCATCTACCGGCTTCTTGGATGATGCTGCCGGTGTTTTCGGCAAAGACAACGTGGCTGCAGCTTCCGGTTCATCTCCGGGTAGCTTAATTTTTGGAATAGGCTTGGCAGCTGGCTTAGCGGCTTCTCCCGGCTTTGCTACTGGCTTAGCGGGCTCAGCTGGCTTTGTGCCCGGCTTTGCGGCTTCTACAGGCTTCGCAACCGGCTTGGCAGACTCAGCAGCTTTGCCTGCTGGCTTCACCGGGTCCTTAAAGTTGATAGTCGGGGTTTTCTTTGTCGGAGCCGGGCCTCCCAAATCCTCACACGGAATCTCCTCATCAAAACTTGGCTTGGACGGAGTTATTGAAGCCGGCTTGGCAAGTGGCTTCGTAGTCCCGGTCACTTCCGGCTTCTTCAGATCTCCAGGCTTTGTCGTCAGAGCAGTTTTTGGGTCTTTTGAAGCAGCTTCACCCGGCTTTGCTGCCGGTTTTGCAGCTGCTTTTTCCGGTTCCTTGAACGCAATCTTCGGCTCCTTCTTGGCGGCCGGTTTTCCGATCTCCTCACATGGGACCTCGTCCTCAGAGGGTTTTGAAGCAAGTTTTGGAGCTGGCTTAGCAGGCTCGGCTTTCTTAGGCTCAGGCTTCTTTGCTTTAGGCTCAGCCAAGGTGAAGCTTTCACCGTAGAACACCATGGGTGGCTCTTTAGGCTCTTCCGGCTTTGGCTTCTCGGGCTCCGGCAGCTTCGTCGAGGCGAAGCTGGAATATTCAGGGGGCGGTTTCCTTCTTACGGAGCCTCAGCTGGCTTGCAGGCTCAGTTTGGGTTGAAGCTGAAGCTCGATCTGCTCATCTTTCTTCGCCTCGGCTTTTTCACGGGTAGGGAAAAAGCGGCGTCGACTTCGGGCTCCTCATCAACCTTGAGCTTCAGCGGTTTCTTCTCGTCCTTTTGGGGAGGGCGAGCTTGACCTCACTTCGGGCTCGGTCGCGTCTTTGAGCTTCGGGAACTTGGCATCGTCTTTTTTGGAATCGCCAATTGGTGCTACTTCTTCTTCAGATTCCTCATCAGTGTAGTAGGACCATTCTTCGTCTGACCACTCTTCGTCCTCATCCTGGAATGTCAATTTGCCTGGTACAAATCCAGAAATTTTTGCGTTCAGCAACGCTTTTGCAAGCTCATGCTCACTTTTGGGAAAAGACTGACCTCTTCACTCGCCTCATCCTCCTTTACGGTAGTCGGTGCAAGCTTTGGAGGATCTTTCTTTAGGGTGGGAAGGCTAAAACAGTCGATTATCCGTTTGAGGCTCTTTCTACCTGAATGTGGCGGTAGTCTGGGGCGTAAGGGGAGTCTGAGGTTCATCCTTGACTTTTAGCCCACCCTGCTCGGGCTTCTTGTCATCCTCCTTCTTCTTCTCGTCCTTCAGCTTTGGAAAAGCTTCTTGAAGCTGAGGGGCTGCTGGCTCTTCTTCATCGGTCTAAAAGTAAGGACTAAAGGAACCTGGAAGTAAGAGGTATGGATTTTGAGATGATGAATTTCCTGAGATTTCTGTGTACGTGTCGCCAAGATATGCGTTGCGTGTCGCGAGTATCGCGGAAGCCTTAGAAAACCCTTCTTAAAATCCAGAGCCATGCTGGTCTTGCCTATCCCTCTGATGCAATTTTTTAACCGACCTCGGTGTAGTACGACCACTCCGACTCGTCCTCCTCCTCTTCCTCGTAGCTGTACTCCTCGACGCTGATCTAAATCACTTTCCGTAAATACTACATTTTTTTATTTCGTAAATCCACAACATTCCAAAGAACGTGTAACCCCTTGATTTAAGTATATGTGCGACTCAATGTGCAGAAAAGCCATAAACTTATATTCTAAAGTCATGAAAGGTGTAGATAGGAAAGTGGGGATAGAGAAATTTGTGGGCTACAAAGCAAACCGGTGTACGAAACGAGTGTGGTATTACTTTTCCCTTTTTCAGCCTCAGCTTGAAATAGCCGTGGATCGTGAAATCGCAGCTGAATTCCTGAACAAAACCACACTTTTCGAAACATATTGAATCATATGCTAAGCGCTCAATCAATCGAGCTTTTTGTTCGGCCGTTTATTAGCAACCTTTAGAAGCTGGATTTTGGCGATATCCTATCCCCAAAAAATGCCTTGGCAAAACTAGGCATCAGGAAACTTTTTAAATCATAATCTATCGTAATTGGATATTTTATCGGGCGATATCATCTTTTAAAACATCGTTTTTAGAGTAGGACGCTAAGAAATCGACAATTAAATTTATCGCAGCTCTTGAACAAAACATCATCACACAAAGGGGAGCAAAACTTTAATTTGACAGGAAAAAGTTTATTTGGGCTGAATCGAAGGGCCCACTCATCAAGATACCGTAATCCCAAAATTCTGCATTTTTATGGATCCAAAGCTTGAAAATCAGGTCGTTTGAAAGATTCGGTCGTTCAAAAAACAACAACGAAAACATTCCACTCACCTCATCATTCGCCGCCATCCGTCATCCAGACACCGTAATCTAATGCAATTTGGCCAAAAGCCAGACGATGCCGTAGATACAAAGTAATCAAGCAATCGGGTAGAGTAGGTGATCGGTATGGATCGAATCAGATCAGAGAGGATTAGAGGCCAAACACGAGAGAGTGAGAGTGAGCCGGTGGCAAGTCGATTTTTGAGGCTCCCCTTTTCGCTCTGGGGGCCCAGTCAGCCTAAGGGTCTTTTGAGCGATCTATTGCGGCACAGCCGGGATGGGGCTGTTTGACGACAGTCGGGAATGGAGAGAGAGATGAGAGAGCAGGAGCGAGAGAAAGAGAGAGAGAGATAACGGGCTAAAGAGTGTGTTAGAACAAAGGCGACGAGCTCGAGAGCGTGAGCATGAGGGTGCCGACAGCCTCCCAGAGCTTGGGCATCCGGTGCGGGGGATCGGGGGCCCATTCTCTCTTGCTTGCTCTCTTCCCCTCTCGCCATCGGAGCATGAGGTTAGGCCCAAAGGGCACAGGTTGTTATTTTGGAACTCGCTTGAAAAAGTGGTATTGGAGCATGAGACCGCAAATTGGAGCACGAGAGATAGATAAAGAAAGTCAGAAAAGGAGAGAGAGAGAGAGAGCGAGAGAGAGAGAGAGAGAAACTAAACTCAGAACCATTTATTCAACAAAGCGACGACCAAATTTAATGCAATCACAGGGCGAGTATCCGGAATGAAAAGTCGTTGAGTTTCGATTGTTGGCTGCCAGAAGAATTGTCGTTGCGATGAAAATTTGGGTTTTTTGTGTGGGCGGGCGAGTAGTTGAAGGAGTTGGGGCGGAGGATGAAGTCGAGCACGAAAAGCCGGAAGAGCGATTACATGATGGAGCAGGTGCTGTAGTGGTAGCAGCACTGGAAAAGATGGTTTTCCAGAGCTCAGAAAATTCTGAGATACCGGATCACAGCAGTAGCCATAGCCGGGGCAACCTCCGTAGTACGGTGGCGGCTGAAAAAAAGGTGTAAATCGGAAAGTCGGGAGCGTCTGTAGCTCTATCTTCATCTCTTTCTTTCTTGCTCTCTCTCTCTCTCTCTCTTTCTCTATCTCCCTCTCTCGCTCTCTCACCGGGTAGTAGTAGGCCGGCGGCGGGGCGGGCGATTGCACGTAGACGACCTGCGGCGGCTGCTGCTGCTGGACCACGATGGGGGCCTAGAATTTCATTGCATGCCGCCTAAAACTTGTGCAACCTGTTGCTGTGGGCGGTACTGCGGCTGCTGCTGGGCGTACTGTGGCTGCGGTGCGTACTGTTGTTGTGGCGCGTACTGTTGCTGCGGGTACTGCGGGGGCGGAGCCTGAAAATTGTCAGGCTAGAGAGAGAAAGAGAGAGCGAGTGAGCTGCGAGAGGGCGATACCTGCTGCTGCTGCTGCCCGACGTACTGCGACTGCTGCTGGTAGCCCTTCGGCGCCTTGGTTTTCTGGAAAAACAAGGTATGGTAACTTAGAATTAAAATGTGTAGTTTAAAAAATTTTGCTTCAAAATTTACCTAGACAAACGTCAAGAAAAGTAAAAAACGTACAACGGGCATCCTGGGGGATTGCGTAGAAATAAAATGAAAGAATTTTCAGAATTTTTACGAATTTGCCGGCTCATGGTAATTTGGATGCAAATCCAGGGCTAGTTATTTTTTTACTAAATGCTAATTTTCTAGCAGGAGAAAGATCGACACGGTTTTTTGGCCATTTTTGCTTTTGTATTTGTCCGTGTCCGCGACGCCTAGCGGTGCGTTGCGCGTCGCGGCAGATCAGAGCTTGTAGCTCTTCCTTGCCCGTTTAGCTCGAATTCGATACCTTCTTCTTCTTCGGCTTGACCACTGGAGACTGGGCGATTTGGTCGGCCGGCGTCGGTGGGGTTTGCGGTGACAAATCCGGCGACTTCTTCCCGGACTGCAAAACGTCGAGGTATAAAAAGTAATGGAAGACGGGAAAGCACAAAGCCTCGATGCTACAAAAACCATACCTGATCTGGTGAAGCCGGTGCGGATCCGGGCTTCTCCGGGAAGTATTCACTCCTCGGGGCCGGTCCGGAGTAGTCAGAGGGGGATGGAATCTGGACGATTTAAATGATTTTTGAAGCTGAAGGGCATCTACGAGGCTTGGCGGCTTCGGCGAAAAAGATTGCGGAGACGGCGCCTTGGGCTTTTCTCCCGGAGCCGGCAGGTACTCACTTCGCGCCTCTTTCGGCTGAAAAAACCCGGTCTTCAGAGTATTGGATTTTCTCGATTTAGTTTCGGTTCTTGTTCGTTAGCGGGGGGCTGTTCCTACTGCGGCCTAGTAAGAATTGCCCCCGCTAGGAGACATGTGCCAAAACGTTTCTTAGCTTCGACATCCTATACTAACAAACGCGTACCTGCTGTCCAACGTATTGGGATACTTGTTGCTGCAATTGGGGTGCCGTAGGTGGAGGAGGGGGCGGAGGCGGTGGAGGTGGCGGGGCCTGCCTCGGGTAGTTGGCCGAGCTCATCTTGCTCTTGGACTTTGACTTCGACTTCGAGTTGGACTTGGCCGGACGCGGTTCGCTTGGTGGCGGCGGGAAGTTCGCGTAGGGTGGTTCCACGGGCTGTGCGGGCTGGAAATAACAAGCTTGACTTGCGCATAGTCTCTTTAGCTCTCTTACTCTCCTTCTCTGACTCTCTCTCTCTCTCTCGCTCTCTCTCTCTCTCTATCTCTCGCTTTCTTCCAAGATCCCTGACCGACCTGCTGCGGCTGGTAGGGAAGTCGCGCGGGTTGCTGTTGTAGGGATTGATACTGCTGTCCCGGCTGCTGCCCTTGCTGGAGTTGTGCAGGCGGCAGCTGACTTGGAGGTGCTTGTTGCTGTTGTTGCGGCTGAAACATCAGTTATTAGGACAGGAACAAACATAATAATCCGGGTTGCCGTACGATGTAATATGATGCACTACGCAACACATCACTAGCGTACACTGTACGACGCAACGCAACGCTACCGTACGCTACAATGCGATTCCGGACGTGCGCTACGTTTCGTTTTCTTCTCCACGTTGCGCTTACGATACGCTGTCATATAAAACAGTTCGCTTAGACCCGGTAGGCTAAGAAATGTCACGCTTCAGGGTGTTCGAGAAACACAGTAGGCTACTGTACGCTAGTGTATGCTATTGCACGCTACTGTACGATACGTGAAAAACGGTTTTGCATACCAAAACCTCCAAGAGAGCGCAAAATACCAACCGTTGCGTGACTTTTTGAAAGAAAGCGGGAAGCTACGCTACGCTACTATATGCTAAGTCACGTTACGACAATGTTCAGTAAGGTACGTCACGCTAGTGTATGCCATACTGATCTTCGCGACCGACGGCACACTTATGCCCTTTCACTACTGTACGCCACGTTATGACGCGCCCGTACGATTCCCGTGCGCATCTTGGTAATCCTTAATGGACTGTACTTGTTGAGCCGGCAGCTGCTGCTGCTGCTGTGGGTAGTAGGGCTGGGATAGCGGCGTCATTTGCTGCCGCGGGTAGGAGACGCTCGATGGCGGCTTCTTCTTCGAGGTGCTCTCCGGGAGCTAAAAATCATAGTTCTGAAAAGCTGAACGAAAACTTACGCCCATCTTGGCGGTGGGCGAGTACGAAAAATAAGATTTCCGGGGAAACGGTCTTGATTCGTTTGTTGAAGTCAAAAATAATTAGGCAAATTTTCATGCAAATTTCGTTGCTTATACAAATTTTAAGGAGGACTAAATTTTTTATCATTTTCTGTGCATATTGTGGATTACTAAACGGTGATTAGGAGGACGTAGGTATATATTTTTTTCAATTTGACTTGCCAAATTTCACTTCAAAATTCAGATTACTTTAAATTACTGTATCCTATCCGAGCATATTGTGTTTTGACATCAAATAAGATGAAATCAATTTTCAGACATTCCCATACGGCTTCAGTACGCGACGAAACTCCTGAATAAGACTAATTTGCATAGCAAAGGAGGTTCTCACAAGATATCGAGTCGATGTGACCGGACTACTATGGAAACAAGCCCCCAGTTCTGTTTAAAAATATAGGCCCCATTACCTACATTTTAAAGTTTGGCGGCGGATGCCGTATATCTTAATTTTCATACTAATGGTCTGCGTCTTTCCGTTGCTACTCTTTTATTTTGTGCCAAATTTTACGCCGGTCTCGACCGTCGGAGATGATTTTTACTTTATTAACTTTACAACGACTGACACAAAGGTAAGAGTTTAATTTAACTCTTGAAAGTTAATCAAGATCATATTCAAAAAATATACTTCAAAAGCTAATGATATTTACGGATTCAAGGTCCCTGCCGTCTCCACAACGTACTGGTGCGTAGTGGAAAAGATGCCGGAGAGGTTGCTAAGCCGAAACCATCATTTGGTTAAGGTATACAAGGAAATATTGGCATTGGAATGGTAGCCTCCACGATTCCTGATATTTCCCGATCGATAATTGATGATTTTTTTAGCTCGAACCGATTCTACAACCATATGTTTCAGGGCTGATTCATCACGTTCGGGTATGTCGTTTTTTTTGTTGTCGATTGAGATTATTTTTCCGTTCCTTGACACATATAGCTTTTTTGTACTGGAATTTCACCGGGAGGGGGATAATTTAGCCAGGAGCCAATTCTATTTTTTTTTGCTCGAAACCTTGTCAATAAATTATAATCCAGTTTTATAAGGGTTTTAGTAGCGTTTGACTGCTAGAAAACCACAAAATATTCAAGAAAATTGGAATTGGGATCATAAGCCAGATCCAAAAAATTCGCGCCGCCCGCTAATAGTCTAGTCCAGCTTTTCAGCTTTTCGGATGTGAATCAACAGCTACAACGCCATACAATGGACCATGCGACAAGATTGACAATGCAAAACGTTGCAAAAAAGAGATCGCCGCTTGGGGGATCGGTTCGGCTGGGGTATTACTTGCTGTGCCGAACCTTTAGTCATTTTTGACCAGATCAGCTATTTTCGAATTTTTGTTACAAAACTTGTTAAATTTTTACAAAGTTCGAAATTTAAAAATATTGCTTGCTTAAAAACCCTTTAACTCAACTCATAGGCCTTCATCCTACCCGAAGAAGCCGGATATCTGATCGGCGGTCCGGATATTGTCCCTTACTACATGATCGAGATCCACTACAACAATCAAGAGCAGAAACCAGGCCTTGTCGACAGCTCGGGGTTGAGGTTGAGCGTCACCTCCAGACTTCGGTAATGTATTTGCCGAGCAAAGTAATCCATCATTTTAGCCCCTACGATGCAGGCGTCCTACTAATCGGTACTCCGGCCATGTCGAAATCGATGGTGATCCCGCCTGGACAAAGAGGTTTTGCTTTCAAAGGACTTTGCCCAAAGGAGTGTACCGGAAATGTGAGTTTAAAGGGATATGGAATTTTGCTACAACAAGAACTGCATACAAGCACCGCAAAAACGCCAGAAATTCGTTGCAGTTCCCTCCCACCGGCATCAAAGTTTTTGGCAGTGAACTCCATGCTCACGCAAGCGCCACGAAGCTTTGGACAACGATAGAACGGGAAGGTAGGCAGTAAGAAATGCCCGATATTTACTGCATTTTTTACAGGGAAAGCTATCGGTGATCTAGCCAGGCTCGACCCATTTGTCCCGGCTGATCGACATCTCCAGTTGTTTGACCCGCCAATCACTATTATGCCTGTATTAGAAAAATAGGTTTAAAACTTTTTCTCGCTGTAGGGTGATGTTCTCACTACGGTATGCCAGTACGACACTACAAATCGAACGGAGACTACTTTTGTAAGTCGATCTCGTCTGGTTATTTTCATTCATAAAAATAAATTTTAGATTTTAAGAAGTGAGAGGGTGTGAGTGAAAGATAAAGAGACAGCGCAAAAGAGAGAGAGAGAGAGAGAGAGAGGGAGGGAGGGAGGGAGGGAGAGGGAGAGAGCCTACATTAGTGTACAAGCTCGTACGTTTTAGAGTGGCCCTGGCCATTCCAATGAAATGTGCATCAATTTCTTGCTTTATTATCCGACGGTGGAGGTTGGATACTGTTTCAGTCAGCCGAAAAACGAAGCGCTGGACGGATTTTTTGGCAAAAGGTAAGTGATTTTTTGAACGAAGAGTTTGAATACAAGCTCCTCCAACAAAGCACATTTTAGAGAACGACATAACACAACAGACCCATTTTCGAATTTCACCTGGACCAATGGCGAGGCCCGGCATTTAGAAGACCTTTATGAAACTGGGCCCTATCAAGTTCAGTTGTCTCAACAAGGAAGGAGGGCCAATTGTTGTAAACTTTTCCAAAAAACGAAAATCCATAATTTCAGGGGACGGAGGAGCGGCATCAACAAGGAAATCGAGTTTAAAAATGAGCAATGACTGAAGCACTGTATTGCCTGTAATAAAACGACATAAAATATAACCAATTGCTAAAAGCGCACGCGAATATTTGCACGAAAAAAGAATTGAAAAAAATCGTTAAGATGCATTGAAAATCCGAGCAAAGTTCCTTCGCAGTCATCCTGCAAAATCTGGTCACACATTTGCAGCAAAAGTTACATAAATTTTTGAGCTCTTTTGTGCTCTCCCAGGTGGTCCCAGAACGAATTGACAGAATGGCTGGGATCTGAATTTCATAGTGGTTTTTCACAGAAATTTGGACGAATGCCACTGGAAGAATTGCGATGCTAACTTCTACAGAAGTACACGTACAAAACACGTATAAGTACGCAAAACGGTACGGAAAAATATCAAAGTTGTGCTTGCCAAAATGCGCCAAAACTGCAACTTTATCGTTGTACTCAGCGTCTTTACTTTCCTGTTCTTCTATTTGTTATCTCGGTTTCTCAAAGGTTATGAAAATCAGGAAGAAGCGGAGGAGGATGAATATTTTTTTAACCTTACGACATCTAATACAAAGGCACGGTTTTGCTAAGCTAAACTAAGCTAAGATTTTCAGATTCCATCGGTACCAACAACCTATTGGTGTGAGGTTGTGAAAATGCCCGATCGGTTGATGATCCAGAAACATCACCTGATCAAGGTAAAAAATTCATAGTAAAACCTCTTGCTCCTTGCAAAAGGTTTTGCAAATTTTGACAACGTTTTACATGCGTTTTGAATTTTTTTTCAGTTTGAGCCAATCTTGTACCCCCACATCCCAGGCCTAGTTCACCACATTCGAGTAGGTCACAGGACTTGTTCAGTTTTTCGAAAAGCGTAAGTATTATATTTTTTCAGCTTTTTGGATGTGATGCAACAACCACAGGGCCATATAGCGGACTTTGCGACAAATTTGGTCTAAAGCGATGCAAGAGAGACATCGCGGCTTGGGGGATCAACTCGGCAGGGGTTGGCAAGATTTTTCGTTTGGCTACATATCCTTACACTTTACATGCTGTTACGTAATGTTTTTATTGTTTTCTTTGAGGCGTTCATCCTCCCCAAAGAAGCCGGCTTCCCGTTCGGTGGACCGGAAGTTGTCCCCTATTACATGATCGAGATCCACTACCACAACCACGCTGAAAAAGTCGGTCTCATCGACAATTCGGGGCTGAAGCTGACTGTCACTTCCAGTTTGAGGTACTTTAAGTTTCTTACTGTTCTCCTCGTCCTGATTCCAGCATGAAATTCTTCTTTTAGGCCCTACGATGCTGGTGTTCTTCTGCTTGGTACTCCAGCTACTTCCCGAGCTACGGTGATACCACCATCGCAGCGGGATTTTCCTTTGAAAAGCCTTTGTACGAAGGCGTGTACTGCTCTTGTAAGGGCGTTTTCAGAATACAAGCCCGTTTTTAGTTCCCAACTACTGGTCTCAAGATTTTTGGCAGCGAACTTCATGCTCATGGTGCTGCGACAAAGGTTTGGACGAGTATCGAGCGGGACGGTCTGCATTTTGCACTTCTTGGCAATCCGTCAAAATAGGCAAACCAATCAACGATTTCTCGCGAATCGACCCATTTCGGGCGGCAGATCAACACTTTGTGATGTTCGATCCGCCAAGGACGCTAATGCCGGTATCAAACTTGACCATGACACTCTCATTCGATTAGGGTGATTCCCTTACTACTGTTTGCGTCTATGATACCACCAATCGAACTGAGACAACTTTTGTAAGTCCGAAAATTCACAAATTTTCAATCGTGGTTGGCAACATCAAAAGCTCCTTTTCAGAGCGGCCCTGGGCATTCCGATGAAATGTGCATCAACTTTTATTGTATTACCCGGCGGTCGAAGTTGGATACTGCTTGAGCGAGTTGCAAGATGAAGCCCTTGCGGAGTTTTCGAGAATAGGTTTGTGTTTTCCACGTGCACACCTTCGCTTTTATGCAGACATGGCAATTCCGGGCGGCCGAGCCCCGGGGCCGGGCCTGGAATCTAATTAGCATGAAAAAAACGCTCACTTCCGGGCCCCGGAAAAATATGCAAATTCGCGGGGCCGAGCCCGGGCCCGGTCGAATTTTTCCGGGGCCGGGCTCGGCCGATTCGGCTCGGCCCCGGAAACTAAAGTAGCTCATTTGCGTCTAGATTCCGATTCTAATATGCAAATTTTCAATGGAAATTTTATGTGCGTTGGTGCAGTTAGGACATCGGTCTTGGTAAAATTCATTGAACTTGTTTAATAATTTGTCCCAACTATCAAAAAGTACTAAAATACGGGTCTGAACCCGTTATGATCTGGCTGCAATAGACATGGAGATGTACGGCAGCCTTTGAAAATATCATTTTTTCGAATTTGCATGGATATTTTGACTGAAAGTGATTTAAAACCGGTTTTTCTGTTTAGCGTGCGGCCTTGCGGCCCCGGGCTCGGCCCCATTTTGCTTAACCCGGGGCCGGCGAGAAAAGCCGAGCCCCGGCCCCGCCGGAAGTGGGGCCGAGCCCCGCCGGCCCGGCCGCATGCAAATTTTTGGGGCCGAAAAAGCCCGGGGGCCGGGCCCGTTGCCATGTCTGCTTTTATGGAAGTTTTTATTTAATCTGCAGATTTTAGAAATGGTGGAAACTCTTCAAGGTCATTTGCCAATTTGACTTGGGCCGCTGATGACGCACCAAGACTGCGGAAAGTCTACGATTCTGGGCCCTATAAATTTAGCTGTCTCAGCAAGGAGGGCGAGCCGATCTTGGTGAGTCCAAAAACAATGATTCTAGCATTGAAAAATTACGCCATTTTTAGACAACAAGAAGAAGAGCAGCTTGAGCGACGAGGGACGTATTCTAGGCATAAATTATCGCGCCCACAAGGAATGTAGGAAAAGTGCAATAAATGGCATTTGTTTCGCGTCACTGATCAAGACGCGTTTTTCTAGAAATTTCCATCCGGTATAGTTCTAGCTGAAAGGTGGCGGGCTTCACCGCTCGAAACTCCCTGCTGGTCTCAGTGTGCGGATCCTTGTGTCATTACAGTGTTTAGGAAACGAAGTTTATTATCGTAAACATGGCAAGCAGAATTGCGTAAGGTTACTTACAAGGGAACCACCTAAGGTCAAGGTGGCGTTTCGTTATGGGACCCAGCTTATTTTGTGCAAAATTTTTTGCTGATTTCGAACCCGCTTTCATTTTTTGCTAAATAGCCCAATTTAAAAAGTTATAGCGTTTCAAAGCGCCATTTTTCGCCAAATTTTCGAACTTCAAACCCATTTATCTTGCCTTTCCCGGCTGATTCCTCAAAAACGAATATCACGATCGTATTCAGAAAAATTTTCTCTATCGAATGAGCTATTTAACTCAAAATTGTCGGAAATTGAAAAAATCGACGATACTTGGTATGGACTTCGTTTTTTGTATGGGAAATGGTGAAAAATTGCCTATTTCACACCCCCGTAAGTGATCGTCGATAGATCGTAGCGCACTAATAAAATATACCAATCGAATCAGAAAAACATTCTCTACAAGATAGGCTATTCAAAATCGACTGCCTTATTAAAATAAAAAGTTGGGCATCGTGACAGATGACTTCCCGCGGGCACAGATATGACCTTAAAATCGCTATAACTTTTTAAATTGGGCTATTTAGCAAAAATTGAAAGCGGGTTCGGAATCAGCAAAAAATTCTACACAAAATAGGCTGGGTCCCATAACGAAACGCCACCTTGACCTTAGGTGGTTCCCTTGTTAGTTACGTGGTAGCCAAGATTCTTTGGCTGGTGAACCGATGTCGAAGCCGATTCAAATAGCATGTTCTCCCTCCTTTGCCCCTTTTCTTCTTTCTAGGTTTTGATGATCGCACGGCATCGTCGTGTTTTAATTGCAAGGCGATAATCTCGCGTTTCAGCTCGTCAACTTTCACGTCAGCTACCTATGAAAAGTCAACATTTATCGGCTTACATTCCCTACTTTTATGATTTTCCGCGAGTTCCAAAACTTGTCAAATTCTTTTTGCATATCTTCTTCGTAGGCCATTTTCTCTAAATCAAAAATTATGGTCTAAATTTTTCGAAAATTACCTGCTTGCTGCACATCATCGAGTTGGATTTTGTAGTCACCCAACTGGGGGTCGCCCATTTTGATAAACACGCGCAATCGGTCGGCGATTTTTTGCAAAATTGGCCGCAGTTCGGAGAAATGGACCATCATAACGCCTGGAAATGAAAGTATAGTGTCGTGCTTCGGATTTATAGGGCCGATAGGCGGCGTTGAAAACGGATTATTTTCATTTTGTCGAAACATCATTTGTCGAATTTTTCGTCGAAATAGCATTTTGTCGAAGTCATTTCGTCAAAATTACCATTTGTCGAAACATTAATCTTTTTTATCCGATTATTCATCACAAAATGTCGAAAATTGAGGATTTTCGAAAAAATGATTTTTTTGCAAAATGAACGTTCGAAAAAGTGCTTTTCCTGAAAGGGATATTTTGACAATGATTTTCAACAAACTGATAACCAATTTGAGAGAAAAATCGAGGCAGGCGAAATCGCCTTGAAGTTTCGATAAAAAGAAGTTTCGACAAAATGAAATATCGACAAAATGCTTTCGAAGAAATGATGCCATGTCGGCAAAAATTTGATGCTACCCACCCGTATAGCAATCTGGCAAATCCGGATATATCAGGTCATCCCATTTTTGGCGGAGTTGGTGGGACTGTAAAAAGATCACTAAACCCTCATGAAAATTATGAAATCCGAACCCATTCGTCGTCGGTATTTTTGCCATAATGGTGCGCATCATCGATGTGTAGAGCTATGGAAAACATTACAAAAAATAGATCTGGGCAAACCCGCATCAATTATCTGTATAGGTGTGAAGCCCGGCCCACGCAGTAGTGGAACTTCGGGATCAAAGCCGAGCGATTCCTTCTTCCACAAAACGAGCAGGGCACCAAAGTGATCCCCATTTCCCATGACGAAAATTGGGTACGCCGGGATGTCATCGCCAAATGCTTTGGTTTTGGCTAGTAAATCGTCGATGAGCAAGTGTAGAATAAATTGTTTTTGACGCAACTGCCAATAGATTAGGTAGCGAAAAGCGCGTTCGTAGAAGGCGTGAGCATCGATGAATGCCTTTTGCTGAGGTGTTGAGAGTGCCGCGGATTTAGGGGGCGGAGCATCCCACTGGGTCTAAAACAGTTTTGAATCGTCCTAGAGCAAAGAACGATTTTTTAGAATTTATGAGGTGTTAAATAGTAACGCTGCTTCACTTACCTTCAAGCTAAACGGCCATGCTCTTTCATCGCCAACTGTCGGTGGCCGGTTGGGGTTGAAAACGTATTTGAAAGGCAGGGTCTTCAATTCTTCTACGCGATCCCAGCGTTCAGCCCATCTAAAGAAGCAATTTATTGTTTTTCAAATGTATTTTGTTCTAGTTTGCTTCCCTGATTCCATTTTACAAGCCACAATCGACCAAATGCAACAAAGTTCATAAAACTTACCGTGACCTCACGTTCTCATGCGAGGCCCAATTCTCGATCTCTGGATACGCATCGAATCGACTCATAGATCTCACCCGATCGGCCAGGGCGCGCTTTAGAATTTCACCGACCGGTCTGGTAAACTGCGACCCGTAACGGGCCGAATTCACGCTAGCCCGTCGAACAGCTGTAAAATATTAGGGCTGTGGAAATTCGGTTGCACCAGCTTGCAATGGATGCAGCACATAACACGCCAAAAATGCTAGTACTTCACCCCCCTTCCCCCCACAGCCGAAGGGCCTCAAAGTTTTCGGTATTTTCGCTATTTTTGTTGGAATTTTTGCAACGCCATTCGATAGAGCGTCGAAAATTATCCTAATATTTTTAATTTGAGCCTACAATAATGTAAAATAAAAAAGTTATAGCCAAAACCTTCCGCCTGGGTGGGGAGTAAACCGTAGCCCCAAAACGATGCCGACCTAACCTTACCCTCAAAATCCATCCGAATCTCCCACTTGGTGCCCGGCCAACTCATCCAGGGATGATTGACGCCATAGGGTGTCGCCGTCGCCACCTCGTAGCCCGTACTGCACTCAACAACCTTCAACCCGAACTTGGCGGCCTCTTCAACGTTTTTCAGCGCCCGCTCGGTGAGGAGCTTCCAATCTCGCGTCCATCCCAAACAACAAAAATCCGGATGCCGCGTCATTGTGTAAAACGCGAAGCTCCAGGCGCAATCGAACAGCGTCGCGTCGAGCCAGAGCAACTGCAGAAATGGAGCGTGCAGAAATAGCGAATATTGCTTCGAGTCGAGGCTATCGGGTAGCGGGATCGCATCAAAGTTCCCTTCCTTGCTCAGGGCTGCTTCGTAGTTGCTGGCATGTTTTGGAACCTCGCCCGATGGAATTTTGGCCTAGACCAACGGTTGATAGCATAAGGAATTGTTCGCACCTTGAACGCCCCAGCGATGGCACGCCGGATTCCATTGATTTTTTGGCTTCCGAAATCTGCTTCCCAGAAGTGCTCCCGAAAGCGGGCACTCGGAAGGTTGTAACCATGACCAGGATCTAGAGATGAGGAGATCCATAGATCCGGGACCATGTCGTCCCAGGCGTCTAAGCTGATTTGCCAGCCACGTTCGGTCCTAGAAAAGGCGTTGGTGGGATTTATTTCCAACTTGCCATAAAAATTTCTAGCACGATTAATTTGATAAAATGGTCAAAAATTCTGGTGATGCCCCTACTCACCAATATTGATGACCTCGTAGCCGAAAATTCATGATCAAATCGTCGAAGTCCGTCTCCAGCTCCAGCGTCTCCAACCAGCGTCGAAATTTTGGGTAGGGCTCCGCTGGTTGTTCGCTTTCCGCTTCGAAAACCTGACGACCCATGCTTGATCTCCCCAGATTGAGGCCGCTGGGACGTGATACTTCTTGACAGCGCCTCAATATTCCTTCCATCAGCCCGATTGGTTTGAGAAGAATTTTGTGGTTGAATCGGATCTCGATCGAGTGCTTGTGGTTAGGGACCTGAGCGATGATTCGGGAGGTTTTAGCGACTAACCAGGTTTTCGAGCAGCGTCAACACTTCACTTGCAGTTGGGCGTTTCTGAAAATCCTCTTCGCAGGCCCTAATTTTTTATAGAGAATTAGATCAAAGCTTACTTTTGCACAAGGGATAAAAGCTGCGCTCCTGGGGTATTTCCTTGCTGATGTTCCTGGTTGTAGTATTTTTCTTTTCGTAGAAAAGGTCTAAAGCCTATTACCGTTAGCTTTTAAGTCTCTGAAGCTGAGAGCCGGCCTAAAATTCGGATTTTCAAACCCTTACCTTCTGGTCATTGCCTCCCACATAACCAGTCCCATTCCATAGATATCACACTTTAAACGTTGCTTAAGGTATTTTATAAAGCAATAAAATGTGCCCGACAAACTTCAATGGGCACCACTCTCTCTTGCCTAACTTCCGGAGCCATATAGGCTGCAGTTCCGCGAAGTGTAAATCCGGATCATCCGCCATCCGCATTATTCCGAAATCCCCGATTTTTGGGGTGTAATCACGGTTTAGGAAAATGCTGCAAATTTTGATGACGCGACTCTCAAACGACTTACTTTTCCGGCTTAATATCGTAATGAACAATCCGCTTTTCTTCCATGTATTTTAGGGCATCAAATAATCCGATAGCCCAGAAAATTAGTGTTCCGTCAGTATAGACAATCTCGGGATTGGTGATTACTATAATTAATTGGATTCAACCATCTTGGGGACAAATAGGTAAGAGAAGATTACTTTACCCTCCTAGCCCAGAGCCGAAGGGTTTCAAATTTTTCGGTATTTTCGCTTATTTTGTCGGGATTTTTGCAACCGCATTCGATAGAACGTCAAAAAATATACTAAGAATTTTAATTTGAGCCTACAATAATGAAAAATAAAAAAGTTAGAGCAAAAAACCGATTGGGGGTGGGGGGTAAAGTAAACCGTAGCCGGCAAATACCTGAATAAAGCGTCCCACATTCACAGTACTCCATGAAAATCGAAAATTCACCGGCATGGTCAGGTTGGTAATTTTCTGGCTGTTCGTAGAAGCGTACGATGTTTTCGTGCATCAGTAGCTTCAAGGTTTTCAGCTCCTTGTCGAATTCTGTGGCTGAGCAGTTTAGCTTTTTCACGACCAGCCTTCTAAACACAGAAATATGTAACGAAATTATGGTTTTAGCTTTTTTGGATCGCGAATGTGGTTACAGTATTTTCAGCACTTTTTAATTCAAGGCCAAAATTTACTTGCTGTGCCCCTCCACCTCGTAAACGGCACCAAAACCGCCACGGCCAATTGTCCGGTTTCGAATATCCATCACATCGAGTACAGAAAATTAAACTTTCATAAAATGTGTTTATAAAGGCTTAGATAAGTGTAATTTAACTAGTTTTCAACCTTATCTTTCTCCACATGCCCTGTAAAATCCACTCCGCTTCAATCGACACCCCAAAAACATGGCGTAATCGATTCCCCCTTTGGTGTCAATGTTTGGGCTCGGGTATTTTAGTAGTCAATTTAGTTTTATTCTTTTCAAAAAAAATTACTTACAAAGTGGTTTGAGTCTTATCAGTGTGTCGCTCAATATTCAAATTTTATCCCCGCCGAACAGGCGCACTATTGAGTTTCGCACCAAAAGTCATTAGTGTTTCAACGTAAAATATAGTGGCACGTGATAAAGACGCAGATGTGAAGCCGGAAATATGGAGGAAGAAGAGCAAACGTCATTTTCAAACATCAAGAATTCGGACCTTGAAGATATGCGGAGACCTTACGATTTTATCAAATCCCGGAAAGCCACGCCGGCAAGAGGTTAGTTTTTATTAAATTTTTCTGGTTTGTAACTTATGTAGATACCTAAATATAAATTGTTTAACCAATTATTAGCATGCTTCAACATCCAAAGACATTTTAGACACGCCAAGCCCTAGCTCCTCAAAAACCGGCTTCCCGTTCGAATGGCTTCCGGTGGAACTTCGCGAGAAGGTTTACGCAAAAACCAACCTGCTTGAAAAAGTGGATTTGCGAAGGAGTGGAACGGTACGTTATTAGTTCTCGACAAAAACCAAGAATTTTAGATGTTCGCTGATTTGAAGCCGTTACCCTTTTATGCTAACACAAAAATGGACGAGCTGACGGTTACGCTGGCTTGGGTGAGTTTCAACTTCTAGATTGTGTACCGGAACCTTGCTGGCTCTTCTTTTGTTTGGGTTTTTTGTTTTCTTCGTAGTGGTTATTGATACCTGAAAATAGAATCCACAGGAGAACTGCCCGAGCAGCCAGGACCTGCGACGACAGGCCGGACGCCAGAATGTGAACATAATGCTCACCGATGATTTCGGGCCAGAAGTCCGAGTGGAATATATTTACGATGCTTATGGGTAAGTTAAACTTACACGCGAGTATTCGATAACTACTAAGCCATAACAAATGCAGTCAAGTCCGTTTTTCAAATTTCATTAGATCGTAGATTTCCCTATTTTTCAGATAGCTATTTTTGTTACCTAATGATGCTAAAAATTTTCTAATAAATAGTGTCAAAAGTAATTGCAAAAGCTTCTATTTCCAGATGTGAACAAAGCTTTACTCTTTGCAAAGCTTGTAACCTCAGTTACTGGTGCCGGTCGTGCCGAAGTTGTCATGGATGCTATGATGCTAAAACTAGGTATGTATCTCTTTTCTCTCTCCTCTCTCTCACTCTGCCTCTCTCTGTCTCGCTTTTTCTCTCTTTCTCTCATCCCTTTCTCTCTCGCGCTCTCTCCCTCTCCAGTGTCAATCCATAAATCTCCAGATGCACAGCAACATGTCGCCATCAAGATGGGAAAGTTTGTATCGTCGCCAAACGATCATTCGACACGAAGAAGCAGCAGTTCGACTTCGTCAACCGGTTCACGAGGACGTTCCCGGACTTTTGGAGCTACACACTGTCGGCACATGACCGAAAGGTAGGCCAAATTGAGGGTTTTGGCTTCCTTTTTGACGCTTTCTGACTTTTTGACGCTTTTTGACGCTTGTTTTTGACGCTTTCAAGATGAAGCTTCATAATTGATTGAAGGTGGCCCGTCACGCAAAAAAGCTCGACTTCGTCCACGGCCCCTTCCGATATTACATGGACAACTGGGTGGCCGAGTTTGAGAACGAGGACAACCGGCCTAGCGAGATGGACATGGAGGAGCAGTGGGGGTTGGATGTCATTCCGACACCAGCTTTTGTAAGTTTCTTTGATTTTTCTTTTTTCTTAAATATAGCTCTAGATTTTTCTTGGCTCCAACATGGATTAAAAATTCCAGTTTACAAACCGATTTCCTAAATTTTCTCTGTTAACTTACTCAGCTACTTGTGTCTTTTTCAGGCCAGCGTGGCGCTGACCGGCTATGAAGGCGAAGACCCAGCTGATTACGCGAGCTTCTGGAGACCGGTAGGTAGCAAATTAAGAACAACAAGATAGAAGAAAACTAGATTTATCACTTGAATTGTGGAATACGGGAATTTTTCAGCTAAGAAATTTCCCGTTCCTCGAGTTCACGATCCCCGACCGAGAAAATGAGTGCTGGGTGGCGATGTGGGACGAGTACGACGTTTTTGAGCAGGCGCTGATTCATGTGGGTCATTTTTAGGCTCCTAAAAGCTAGATTTCCTGCCGGACTTCAGACCAAGAAGTTGAAAAATCGATTTATTTTTAGTGCCCTCCCGAGGTTGAACAAAAACGGATAATCATCGCCGAGCAGCCGGATCATCATGACGTAAGGATCGCCCTCTCTTTCTCTCTCCCGCTCTCTCTCTCGCTCTCTCTCCCTCTAGCTCCCTCGATCTCTCTCTCTATCTCCCTCTCTCTCTCACTCTCTCTCACTCGCTCTTTCTAGCTATAGCTCTATCTCCTGCTGATGAATACCTCTTGAGCAAATACAAAAATAAAACAACAAACAAGGCAAATTCTAGGTTTTCGCCGATGGTGTCGAATTCGAAGCTCACGTCAAAGATATGCTCGAAACATTAGCGCCGAAAATTCGCGCTCAAACTCAAGCTTATAGAGCTGTGAGTACCCGGACCGGCATCGAAGGGCCTACATCGACAATTGTGAGTTTTATACAGCCTAGAAAAAATAACGCAGAATTCCTTACTTCATGAGTTCATCGAAATTCAAAACAAGTCACTGACTCTTGAAAAAAAACAAAAAAATGCGTTAAAAATACCTATCTTCAGGTCTCCCGCCTCAAGAAACGCCGCTGCATCATCATCCTCCAGAATCAAGGAATCGAGGAGGCCCAAGCGGAGATTGAGCGCCACCTCGGGAAAGGATACATTTTACCGGATTCCTGGCAAACCTATGAGGCCTATATGGCCGAGAACTTTACATTGAGAGATCGTTAGACAGTTTGCTTGTTGAGTTTTGCCGTTACTACCTCTATTCCATCGTGAGAAGCTCCCCAGTCTTTGTTTGATCGTTGCCGGGTTTTGGATAAACATTTCACTTACAAGTTCCAAAAAACACATCGCAAATAACGGATTATCTTACGTAAACAGTGGATAGCAAACAAAAGTACTCTGGAAGGCCAGCCGGATATGGTAAAAAGTATAGGTTTCCGGTTTTTTTCTAATCCATTGAGATTGGCTTCTAACGTCGAATGCAAGACGGTCAAAACATGATTTTCATTCTCTCTCTATCTTCTCTCTCTATCTCTCTCTCTCCCCCCTCTCTCTCTCTCTCTCTCTCTCTCTCTCTCTCTCTCTCTTTCTCTCTTCTCTCCTCGTTTAGAAAATTTCCCAACAAGTACACAAGCGCCTAAAGTTCCACTTGCTCCCATTGGCCCACAGCAATTCCATAAATTTTTAAAGGCAACTACAAGCGCGGGAATGTTGTTGTGTTCGCGCGCTGCAAGGGGCCCTAAATTTCTTTGTTTTCCACCTCGAAGGGCTCGCGGAATCCGGAATTTCGCCTCAAATTCTGGTCTGTTGGATTCGCATTTTTGTTTGACGATGAGCGTCACGCGGATTTCATTAAGTCTGGATTCCGCAAGGCTTGTTGGATTTGGAATTCTTGCAATTACAGTGGGGGTACGGTAGCTGGGGCACGGGATAGGGCGGGGTTTAAGGCGCAGGTTAAAAGGGACGGGAAATTTTGTCTGAAGACAGATTCTGTGTATTTTGAAAAGTTTACCTAATTTTTTAAGCGGAACCACTAAGCGAACTAAAATCAGCTTTTTATGATCAATAATTATTTTTAGAGATTTATTAACACAGTTTCACTCGTTAAAGTTTTATTTTTACTTCAAGCAAACCTATACAAGAATTTTGAAAATACTTAATTGTAAAAGTTGACTCACCGCCAATCAAAATTACCACTTTTATGGATTCCTTAATTTGTTTTCCCATCTCCAGATCGTTCCGAGAAAGCTGGGCCCCGCCGCGCACTTTTCAAGCCGTAATGGGTAAATACGAGTAAATATTAGATTAATGTATGCGCATAACAAATGGAACAAAGTCTTCCGGATTCTGAACTACAAACTCTACGAGGAGGGTTTGGGACGTTAAGGACTCTTAAAAAGTATCTGCTAGTCTGCCAAATGTGAAATCAATGACAAATTGGAGTAAGAGTAAAACCTATTTTGTTCTCCTGCTGCTACAAGCGCAAAATCTGAAAACATAAAAATCCTCAAAGAATCTCTGCTAGATCGCCCTCCTTGAACTGTTTACTAAAAGCCGGATTGCCGGATTTACCGGTATCAAAAATTCCCAAAACTCATGAGAAATAGTTAAAACAATCCCTAGTATAGTTTTTCGAGAACATCTCCGTTAGCAAGACTCCTCGGCATACTTCAAAAATGGTTATCGTTAGGAATCTCAAAAATTCGCAAAGAATCTCCGCTAGGTTGTTGCTGTCGGGCCGCCCATTTGAAGCGTGCATCCTCATTGCTGTACGCCACCTTTCCCAAAGCATCACTGCTAGCATGCCCTGATCATACAATTGAAAGAATGGACATCATCAGCCTACTAAAAATCCCTCGTTCGCAAACTATTTCTGCTAGTTGCCCTTGCTGGGTTGCAAGGGCAACATACACAACACAACTCCCATACCCACAAATTTCTCACCGAATTTCTGCTAGGCCTCCATCTCCAATTATTTATTGAAGCGCTTTTTATGAAGTAAATCATTAAAAACTAGAACTTTTGGTCATTACGTCTTTTGGTGCAGATTCCTGAACCCGCCTAATTTGCTCTATGGACCAAAAAGTCCAGAATTCCCCCGAAAAATAATTAATCCTCGCCCCGTCATTGCTATTCAATCACATTTTCCGACTGATTGTTTGGCGATACGGAAGTTTTTTCGAGCGGAAACAAGTGTTTTTTCGAGTTTCCGGGAGCTGAATTTTGATTTTGGGGGTCAAGTTATACGGGGCCATGAATCATTTATGGAGCTGGAAAATAAAAGTACGATTTTTCTTTGCGCGATCCATTTTATCGTTTTCTCGCTTTTCCAAGAAATTTAGCGTTATAAAACTATAAAGTAGCACTTGGAATTTCACTCCCTGCAAAAGAAGAGAATTTCATAATTTCATTTCATAATTTCCTTTTCATAATTCGAAATGAATCATAGAGCTTCTTCTTACCCTTCATTTTCACAAATATGTTTTTCCATCAATTTTGCTAAATTTTTAGCTAGACGTCAGATTTCTAGAACTATTTAGTTTTACTAAAATCTGAAAGTATCTAAGATTAAAAAATTAAAATTAAATAGCTAGTTTTTTAGACCTGCTTTTCACTAATTTTTAATATTAAGAGCTTCGAAAGACATTTAAAATCCTCTAGAAATCTTTAGCGAGATGACGCGCCCTTACATCACCATTTCCGGCTATCAAATATTCTCCGACAGCGCGGAGTTGTGTCCAGCATAATTCGAAAGGCCAAAAAATCGGGCCGAACTCCCCGGCTTGCCATTTCACCCGCGCCGCTGTGTCTGTGTGTGCCTACGCTTCACGGCTGGTTAATCCCATCAAATGACGACGTGCGGACGGGCAGAAAAAAAATTGGGAAATAGACTTTTGAAGGGCGGCAAATTCGAAAAAGTGAAAATAGGTCTATTGAAGAGATCTTGCTGTTTAAGAGAAACGGAGACCCTATTATTCTTTAAATAAAGCAGAAAATTCGTAAATTCCGGAAGTTTTTAAATTCGGCAAATCGTCTCTGCTAGCCTCCTATGTATAATCGACAGGCGCCTTTCGAAACTACCGCCTAAACGATCCCGCTGAAACTATTTTTACAGTGGTTTTTTTCCGGAAAATTATGCTACTAAATTTTCCAACGCGAAACGTGGTATAAGAAACATCTGCCTGTTCCCTAAAGGTCGCTATCACGGCTCCTTTCATCTTCCATTTTCTGCGATGTATTTTCCAAGTGCTTAGCCTGGCTCGCTCATTGTTGTTTGTGCGTGGGCCGGCGCGCACCATTGCTGCAACTTTTATGGTCTGACGGAAAATGGCTGTAGGAAATTTGCGGGGGGGGGACACGTGAATCTCCACCCACTCCACATGGTTAGGGCATTTCCCGAAAATTGTGCGTGTGCGCAATTTGGGCTATTAAATAGGACGAACCAACAAACAATAATATTAGCATTGCCGTTAACCTTTAGCATAACTAGGTAATAGGCGTTACTTCCGGAAGTTGACGTCGCTGCTAATGGTTTGACACTGATGACGGTAATAGTCCGGGCCTCCTGTAGTTTGCAGTCATGGAACTGGCCATCGGACTTAAAGGGACCTGCAAGGCATCACCATAGATTTTTGTATGAACACGCAACGCAGTTGACCAAAACTTCATTGCGTAATGAATTGACATGTAGCTGCTGAGCTGCCGGTGCGTTGCATGTCGCGGACGCGGCGTAATCCTTAAGCAGCCTATGCGTGACAGAATTTATCGGCCTTGCACGTCCGTTTAGAAAAGTTGATCAAATTTAAATAGATGCTCTGTTCCTTGCTGGCACGCTCCCTTTAAATCATACAAAAACACAGAAAGTTCAGAAAACCTACTAGCTTTTTTCTAACTTTCAGAAAAAACTTTCAGCTTTTTCATTTTTTGGAACGATTGTGCCATGAGCAGGGTTGTCATTTTTGGATGGGACTGGATGCGGATCTGGATCTGGATCTGGATCGGATCCGGATCCGGAGCCAGATCCAGGGCGGATCCGATCCGATCCGGATCCAAGGAAATGGATCATGCAACCGAGTTAAATGCTAATTCTAAGATGCTAAAATCATTTCTGCATCTGCGCGATGCATTTTTGCGATAAACATGACCGAATCAGCATCAGAATCGAGAATATTACTTTTTTTCCTCGGATCCGCATCGGATCCGGATCTGGATCTGGATCCGGATCCTACTGCGGATCCGATCCGGATCCGGATCGGAACTGGATCCGGATCCTTACCGGTCCGGGTCCATCGGCGAACAACCCTGGCCATGAGACATCCGCGTAGCTCCCCTTGCACGTTTTTTTTTCTTTGGTGCAAATGACGCAAATTTTCATAGAAGCTAATTACTCATAACCCAATTTCGTGCTCGTCTTCTCCAGCAGACACATCCGAATTCCCAAACTTCCAAAAACACACCCTCCTCCAAATCCCTTAAAAATTCCTCTATTTACCGGGCAAGCCCAGATCCCGTCTGTGGCTTTACATTAATTCCAATTCAGCTACTCGGCTGCCAATTTTTGGTGGCAGCCCATGGACCACCCCCTGGTCCCCAACTTCGAGCCGAGTGAAATGGGCTTAATGGAGGGTGGGGGGCTCAAAATGAGTTTTTTTTGAGCCCGACGAGGTCTAGAGTCTAGACAATGGGTTGAGGGCATGTTGGCTCTTTGGATGATTGCCAATTCTAAATGTCACTGTCAGTAAATATATTGCCTAAGCTTTATATCTGAAAATCAACCTATTTTAATTAACAAATTTCGGCCTGTTAAGGATAGATTTTTGATAATATTCGTTTTGCATTTGATGGGCGGGATTTATTGATCATAGGAAGTAATTTATGTCGGGATTTGGCCGGGGGGTTTCCTACGCATTTAGCCAACATTTCCCCACTGAAATGTCGAAAAAGGAAATACCGACGACAAAAGTTTGACAAGACAAAGTATCGACAGGCCGAAACGCCATCAGCGTGGGGCGCACATTTAGCAGGAGTGTCGGTATCTCGGTTGTCGGCATCTCGGTCAACAACAGTTTTCTATTGTCGGCATTTTACGTTTCGGCATTTCTCGCATCGGCCTTTTTATTTGTCGACATCTTACCGTGTCATTAGCTGGTTTGTCGGTATTTCCACAATTTCCTGCGTTCCTCTAGGGAAGCGTGTCGCGTTGCGTAAATATCTTTAGAAAATCCACAGTCAACAAAATCATTAGCGGTACATTGTCTAGCCGGTCCCTTTAAGCGCCAGAGACAGATTTCACCATATAAAACTACATAGCAGGGTTTAGAACACAACTGTCATGCAAATTAACTTTCTGATCTCAGTTTTCCTAGAACCATCTCGGTTAATTTTTGGCTACCTAGAAGAGACATAGCGTCGTCCGTAAGTCGCCTCCCGGAAAATCAAATTTATTTGGCGGGTCCATGACCCCGAATATCCGAATATTCGGGAGAGTCGATGACGAGTCACTAGGGAAAAGCTTCTCCCTATAGGGGGGCTATTTTTGACCATATGTTTGTGGGTTGTGTGTTGTGGGGTCAACGCAATCAAATTTTCAGCGGCGAGTAGAATTTTTGAGGCGCTGGCTTGAACTTTCAAATAGCGGAAAATTATCTAAAAAAGCGTAGCTAAAGTTGAATTTGTGAAATTTTATAATCGGCGTTTTTAGCAAAACACGGTTAAAATTATGTTTTTTTTTCCATTTCACATGACGCCACACATTAAAAAGATTTCACTTCCTAATGAATTTTTGATTTTTAGATGAGATTAGCCTTTTTTACCCAATTTCGTAGAGGGGGATAATAACTAATGCGGGTTAAAAAGTCATAGTTTTGTTTCTCAACACAACAAAATTCGTACTTTAGTCCAGGTTCTGTGAAATATTTACCCTTTCACTGTCCCTTAAATGTTGCCATGAACTTCATTGACCATTTGCACTTGTGTTCGACCAATAAATTTCCTGGCACTGGATTTGTTCAATGGTGCGCGGAGTATTTATCGCCCTCGCTCTCTCTTTCTCTCTCTGCGGGTCTCTGTCTCTCTTTCTGTGGCTCTTTGTTTCTGTATCAAACTCTCTGTCTCTCACTCTCTCGCGCTCTCTCGCTCTTTCTATCTTGCTCTGTCAGTCTATTAGTCGTTCTCTCTCTCTTTCGCTCGCTCTCTCTCTCTCTTTCTTTCTTCTCTCTCTTTCCTTTTCGGCACATTTCCGGGTACTGACTGTGTAATGAAACACACCGTCTTCACACCTGCCTTGTCCTATTTTTATCCGACTACAGTACACAACGTACTGACGATCCGTACCGAGTACGCCGAACGCCCAAAAAACGTGGTGACCCCGCCCCACCCGCCTCCCATCGGCCTCCCCTCGGCCCATAAATTTGGGCCGAGTCTAACAAGGGACGGCTCGCCCGGAAACGTGCACATTTCGACTCGACGTCAACCTCCCCGCTTATTTGCGGACGCTCATTTTTCAACCCGTGCTCTGGGTTATTGCCAATTTTGGGGTTGGTTTCAGGTTTTTAGGTTTATTGGACTGAATTAGGGGGGGGCGGTGCCTCTAGCGTTACCTTTACCCTCAAGCCAATGAACTTCAGGCCTTGACCAAAGATCAAAGCAACTCTGCTAGATTGCTAGTGAAAAATGATTGGTTTGATAGGTTTTATGCTTAGGTTTGGCCTAGGCTTACCTTTAGGCTTAGGCCTAGGCTGAGGCTTAGGCTTGGGTTCAAGCCTAGGTTCCGCTTTCGGCTTGTTAGGTCCATGCTTCGCATAGCCTTGGACAGAGGCTTGGGCTTGGGCTTAGCATTAGGCTTTGACGTAGCAAATCTATGAAGCGGATCCTTTGAACATTCCATAAAGTCCTTTGCTGGATATAAACCGACCCTATCATGCAAAAAATGGGATTTGCGAACCAAAATTCCCTAAGAAACGCTCCTAGTTCAATTCAAAATTCAAAATATCAAATGAAAAAATTCAGAATCCTGCACGTCTTTAAACGCGAATTATGATAGGTTAGATAGCATTAATTTCCGTTTTTGACCTAATCCGAACAAAGCAAATATTTGTCCATTTTGCCACCTTTTTCCGACCGCTATAGGCGTCACACCCGCAGATCTAATTGAGATTAGTGGTGCCCACTCCTGCGCAAAGAGGGTGTTTTTGCTAGCGTCACTTTTTGTTCTCCGGAGGTATCTTATTTTGCAGCTTTTTTAGAGGTTGGGTCAGGGTTTAATCCTCATTACAGTAGGTTACGGCAATTCCCCTAATTTTTAGCATATCAAAATTCGGAAATTGGAAACCAGCGAAAATTCCTGAAATTCCATTAAAAATTTTTCATTGCACTTGATCCAAATTACGATAGATACGGTCGCTATTTAATTTTATCGTGTTTTTCAGCGATTTAAAACGCACTTAATTTCAAATTAAATCATGAAGACCCGTTGCACCCTTGATCCAGAGGTCTCCTCCTTGTTTAGAGGCCCATCCCGCCCAAATACTAGAATTTTTCATCTCTTAATTACCAAGGCCCAAAAGTACAGGGGTGTGTATTCTGCTTAGGAATCTTGAATTTGGGCCCTCTTGGGCCTCTTGGGTAGGGCCCAGGGCCTACCCAAAGCCACGCCCACATTTGGGTGGGCGTGGCCCCCGTCCACCCCCGGCGGGTTGGGATTTATTCAAAAGGCGCGATGTTGCTGAATTATTGTGGATTTTAGACTCTTGTCTGGGGTAGGATTTTGCTTTGTATTTTTATTAAAGGGTTTAAGATTTTCTAGCTGCCGTAATACCGTAATACTCAGAAAAATTACAAAAACAATCTTTTTCTGCTCTCATCTGAAACGATTTGAACATTTTGCGCGTTTTTATGCCCATTTTTATAGTTTTCGTTGTTTTAGAATGTCATTTGAAAATGTTTTAATTTTCCCGGCAATTAACATAATTTTAAGTATCCAAAACAGCCTAGTCGGCTAACAAAATACTTCGTACGCGAAAGACGATTGTTTTTGGGACCTGTAAGAATTCATGGATTTTTGCCTTGTCTGCCCCTTAAATTCCCTAACTTTCCGTGGAGCTGATTCTATTGCTTTTCTGTTTTTGTCTTCCCATTACTTGATCACCAACCAAATTACGGTACAAATTCCCCGAGTTTGCAGGTAAAAACAGAGCCCCTCTCTCTAATTACAGATGCGATCACTGCTCCTCGTCACATTTCTCGTGGCTCTTATTTCATGTGAGTTCATTCATGTCCGAATTCATATTTCTAAGAGCTTAAAAATGGATTTGGGGGTATAATCAGAACTACAGTAAGCTACAAGTAACAAAAACCGTCCTCGAATGCGATTTCGATAAGGACATTGCCCTTGTATTCCCCGGGCGCTTTTCAAAGACCACACCACCACGACAAACAGACAATATTAAAAGGGAATTACCTTTCTTTTTTGGGATGAGGTATGTGTCCTTAAGCCCCTGGAGGCCTTTGGGGGGGGGGATTAAGAAATTCGTGCCCGAATGTCGTCCAGGTTTTTTGGGATTTTTGGCAAGGATGGTGTTCATTCAATTTTTAACTTTCGCAAAGCGACGGAAATGCCCAAAAAATGGTTACTGTACTACCGACACGGCTTGAAAAAGTGAACTCTTCGATTAGGGCATCAAAACAGAAACTTCAAAATTGGTTAGCACAGAAAGATCTTGGAAAAGAAGCTTTAGCGGACCTTTCACATTTTTTTGTGTCTGTTTGTAGCAGCAGAGCTTGCTGGTTACTAGGAGTGTCCGGGAAATTTTTCGCTGCTTGCAAAAAATGTAACAAATATTTGAAAAACTGACGTTTCCGCGGCGCTCTCGCGGCTTGCTAACAAAACTAGGCCCTCTAGGGGCAAAATAGCGATTATTTACCTCCGAAAAACCGCAGCGCGGCGTTTTCGAGGTCGCCCAACGAATGAAGTCTTGTAAAAACTTGCAAGATCGCGGGAAATAATTTTAATGGGAGATGGACATGATAAACCAGACTAGAAAGCCGGAAAGAGCTCTGAAACACGCACAGGATACGAGTGTCCAGCGGAGCGACGCGTAGTCCAACTTTGGACAACGCGGCGCTCCACTTGACGTCGACCCCTTCACGCCTTTCAAACACGTTAAAGGAACTGGGAAAGCAGCGAGGATTGGGTTTCAGTATTCCGAAAATTCCTATGAGACAGAGTGGAGGAGAGAGAGCGCGAGAACAAGAGCGTGAGAGAGTGAGAGAGAGCGTGAGAAAACGCGAGCGTGAGCGAGAGCGTGGAAGGAAATTTGTAGTTTTTGGGATGAAGGTTTTGCATAACTCTAACAGTTCCATTGCTAGCCATTTCAATTTATAAATTATATTTATAAAATAGTTTATGGTGTTAAAATCCAATCCGACGCTCCGGATTCCAGCGGTTACACCCGATCGGGGCGCCGTGTTGTGGGGTTATCCGGGTCTGGGGTCGAAAACGCGGGTTGACCTGGCCCGGCGGCCATCGGGTCCGTCAGGTCAGCGAGGTAGACTAGTCATTAATGTGTGTATCTTTTCAGTCTTGAGCGTCTCCTCGGCGGCTCCAGCCGAGAATGTCGACGCGTACGTGCGATCGTGGGCTGACTACGCGCCCGAGCCCTTCCAGCTGAGGAAGAAGTGGAGCCGACTCGAGCCGAGCATCCGCTTCTTCAAGGTAAGGGCCTGAAGAGCTTAATTTTTTAGATCCAAATTAAACACGAGCTAGATTACGTAGCTACAGTAAGCGTAAGTAAGTGTACAACGCACTTTTCCAAAATCGTTGAGAATTTGAATAAAGTGGCTGATTCTTGCCTGCATCGCGAGTTAAAAGATAGACCGATTAAAAAAACGCCAGAATCTTGTTTGGTTTTAAAAATTCAATAAAGCTCAAATTAAGAAGCCGTTTTTAAACAAGCTGATTAGAAAGGTAGTATGCTAGTGTTATTTATAGACATGCAAAAAATGAAGTCACGAAAGGCTAGCTAGCAGCGATTCTTTTGGAAATTTCCTCCAAATCAACTCTGTACTTTCAACTCCTCTAGACACCTTTTTTCCGACAGCAACGACGCAGCTGGAATTTTTTGAATTCCTCGATTTCAATCTATTTTTTGGCAGCTGAAATCTAGCTTGTTTCATGGAAATTAAAGTTCTTTCTTGGTGGTTCGCCTGTCGCAGGCGGAAGCAGGCTTCACCTGTCGTCTGAGGGGGCAGATTTTTCTAGCAGATTCCTGATTGTTAGGATCGAGGGTTTTGGTGTTAGCGTCAGCTTCGTGACGTTTTAGGGCGTAGCACAGGTGTTTTTATGGGAAGTAATTTGACTTAAATAATGGATTTTGAAATTGCGTAGGCAGCTGACCTAGGTATACGTAATCTCATAACGCTGAGCTATCGAAAGCAAGCTGTACGCGGGAATCCACTTTACGGGTGGGGACTGACCAACTAAAAATGGCATTACGTAGTGACATTTTTAGTATAAAGATAGTAAAGTATAGCAGGAAAATCGAGTTATCGAGCCAATTAGGTCAATTCAGTTTTGGGACGTAAAGGTCGTATAGTCAAAGGGTGTGGCTCGGAATTTTTGAGTGACCATATACTTTCAAAGTGAATCCACTGATCCTTTCTTTAAATTTTGTACCCATAATACCGATATCTTTGGATTTTCGCCATCTTTGGAGGAGAGAGTTTCGCACCGAAACTCACGAAATCCGGAATCACTCCAAAATCGGAAAAAAAACCCGTGTAATGCCGACGCCGAAAGGTGTGAAATATTAATTGGTTGTGCGAGCGTCGCCTCCCCCGGGATGAGTAAGCAAAAACGAAAAATCTCATCAAAAACCTTGAGAACACGGAACGTCTGGGTCTAGCAGTGCCTAGGAATGCTGCGGTATTGTTTCCATTAATGTGGGAAAATGGAGAGAGAGAGAGAGTACAAAACGCAACAATGACGTTAAAAAACATGTTTTCAAGCGTTTGGCGTACTTTCGGAAGTCTAAAAACTTGCAAAAACCATTCAATTAGCTCGTGAAATTGATAAAACAATTTTTCTTAAAAGATCAGGACAATTAAAACATTTTTTTGTGGAGGGTTATGAGATCTTATAAAAATCCAAAAATACAAAAAGTTTCATGCTGTAAACATGTGCAAGGTTTAAGAAGTGAAAAACCCCGACTTTCTTTGAAAAATTAAACCAGATGCCACGAAAACACTAAAAATATAGCCTAAACCGTCTAAAATTCATTTTTTTCAGCGCTCCGGGGGCTATTAAACCATCACCGAAGTCACCCAAGCCCGCTTCTTCATCTACTCTTCTCCTCCGCTCTCTACTCCCAGATCTCAACCAAACTTCAAAGCACCAAAGTCCCACCGAATTCCATCATATCCTGCTCTTCCCCATTCCATCATCCTGCAGTGCAGCAGCCTCCCATTAATGTGTGTATGCGTTGTGTGTCGTTCCATCCACTCATCCAGCCAAAGTCAGCCTCCCCCTTTATTGAACAAGAAACATTTTGCGCTTTGCTTTTTGTGTGCCGGTAATAAAGTGTTGGCCAATGTTAATTGGGATTTTAACGGGACAGGGAAGCAAAGATACAACGGTATCAAAAGAGAGAGAGAGAGAGAGAAAGAGAGAAAGAGAGCGCGGGAGAGGGAGTGAGAAACCTGGAGAGAGAGGGCACAAAATCCAAGATGATCTTTCGTACTACTGGGGGCAAGATTCGGAGCGAGTCCTCTTGAACGTGGTTACGGTATCAAGCATCCTATGGATTTTGCCTTTAGCGTCCCTTTAATGTGGATTTTTCGTTTTTTTTTCCTAATTCCTATGCGAAGCCAAAGGTACTAAACTATACTTCCGCTTTCCCTACCCTTTTTTGGTGTTTTCAGCAAAGATCAAGAAATTGCAATCATGAAAGCCGAGATTCTCGTCCCGTTCGCCACCAGCTAGAACGTGCTCCTTCCGTGCCGACCATCATCTTCCCTTCTCCTCCTCTCTTTCACCCCACATCGGCAATAATGCCCGGGCCGCGGGGGAAATGGCAAAATTGGCAAACAAAAATCCCCTCGGGCTCAAAGCCGGGCCGTCAAAGGGCTTTTTGCGTAGCTCACCGCAAGCAACCAAATACCCAATGGGCCGTCAAAAAGTCGAACCCTGCGTTTGGAGGACGGAGGAGATTTTACGATTCGTAGTGGACAATGAATCAGCTTTTAATATATAGGCGAGTAGCTGCTAGGCTATAAAATTTATTAACAAGATTATACATTCAATTCGGCAAGATACCCGTGCTATGAGAAGGCAACACAGAAAACCACGTAGGAAAATGTTGAGCAAGAGCATGCTATGTACATCCGGCAGTTTTAACGGAAAAAGTGAGGCGGAAAAGTGGTACATTTGGAAATTAAAGTTGAGCAAAACTTGAAAAAGGACTTGATCAAGAGCTTTGTGACGCCGCATCAAAAGTACTCAATAAAACCGCTCAGAATATCGTCTCGGCTGCCCCCGGACGTCTTCATGACTGCTCCAGAGGGCTGACTGATTCCGGAGTTCACGTTCCCGGGCTAGTTGCTCGGCGTGTTCCAGGATTGAGACCTAAAAACAGCATAAATGAGATGATCGTCAAACTGGACGCCTGATACTAACGATCTCTGCTAGCCTGCCCTGAGTCTGACTCAACTCTGCCAGGTACCTCAGTACTAAAGGAAGACAACTTGGAGAGTACCAGTTGCATAGCTGTCGCTAAGCTTTGAAAATCTCAGATTTTTGAGTGCGAGAGACCCCAATAAACCCTGCTAGACTACCTTGCGTAATACTAGCCCCTAAAAACCAGGAGATTTAAAGGAAACGCCACAGGATAGCATTTTCTACGTGTCACACTGCCTTTAAACACGCCATCGGCTAACTTACCTGTTTATTAACCTTCTTCTTCGCAAATGGAAAAGCTATCCCACTGGTGCTGGTCTTTGAAATTTTTGCACGCTTCGGCTCCTCCGCTTCATCGGTTGACCCGATCCTCGCGATAGTCTGCAATGCGAAATTTCATTCCGTTTCCTTCCAAATTCCACAAATTTTCCGCTAAAGGACCCGGGGTGACAAATCGCCGTCTAGCCCCCCTCCACCAAACCCCACAATTTCTGAACGGGGATCAAATTCTTTCGTCGCGATAGAAGAGAGCGGAAGGGAACGCACGACGACGGAAAAACCCGAAAAATTGGCGGAAATAATTTTGGTCGGGGCATCGAATTTCAGCGTAGGCGAGCATAGGAGAAACGATGGAATTCGGGAATGCCAAAATTGGCGGCTAAAGGGGGGGGGGATAGGGTAATATTTTTAAAGCCAGGCTGGAAAAGCCGGTAAACTTTTTGCGATAACTTTCTCTCTCTCTCCCTATCTCTCTCTCTCTCTCTCTCTCTCTCTCTCTCTCCCTCTCCCTCTCCCTCTCCCTCTCCCTCTCTCGTTCTCGCGCTCTCTCTCTCTCGTTTTTTCTTTCTCTCTCCCGATCTTCCTCACCCTGGGTCTCACCAGTCTCACCATCTCTGACCTTACCCCTTAAAATGCCAGGAAGGCTAATCCAAACCTGTTGTATGCTCATCCCCTGCTCCTGAGCACCAACACCCTCTGCTTTTGCCTTGAGGTGGACCCACAACATGGCCATGAACGCTAAACTCTGCAAAGCAGCGATGAGGAGGAAGGTGAAGCCGGGCAACCAGGAAACCTAAAGGTTATTTTAAGGCATTTTACGACTTTGTAATGCTACGGTTGATACTTCGCCGGGCGCTAAACATAAAAACAAGTTTAAAGAACCAGTTGATAAAAAGATCAAACTTGCGTAATTTTTATAGCTCGCCTCGAATCTTTCTCTCTCTCCCTCTCTCTCTCGCTCTCTCTCTGCCTTTCTCCGCTCCTTTCCGGCTCAACCCACCGTCCAGCGATACACATTTGTGTAAAGTGCTGCCGTCAAAATAAACGCCGCATCAGCGCCGATGCCAAACAGGGCAAAAGTGCGACCAATTTCTGAGCCAGCGACGACCTGGAATTACAGACTTGGAAGATCAGGCACCAAACAGTCAAATACTGAGCACGAGTTTGAGCCCTTCAAATTTCTGAACTCGTGCTCCTTGGGAATGATCAGGTCGACTGAACATTTGATTCTTCGATCTCAAAGTCGAGGATAGTATTTTGTTGTGCCTCGTGCTCCTTGGCTCCCCAAATTCCGGACCTGAGTCATAAACGAGACGACGGCCGGCTGGACCAATCCGGCGAAACAGCCGACCCCGTTCGCCGCATACATCATCCAGTCATTTACGGCGACTCCTGAAATAGCAACATGCCAGGATGGACGCCGTGAAATGTGGAATAATCTGAATTTGATAAATCAGGGTTTACAAGAAGTCTGGGAATATCGGAAAATGGAGGTCGCGCTAAATCAAGCTCTGTCAACCTTTCTCAGCTTTGGATCAGATCTAGCTTTTGCTAAGGTTTTTTTTTCTTAAGTTTCAAACGTATAAATCTAGAAGTGTCGAGGAATGGAAAGAAATGAATCATGGCTTGGACTTTGCATTATTTCGGCGTAAATTGGATTTTTGCTAAAAAATGTCAGATCATGATTTCCTGCGTTTCACACCTTGTAAATGTTGAAAATTGCAGAAATTGTCAAGGCTTTCAAACAAAATAGCACCCAAATCCCATAAATTATGACACCAAGGTTGCACTCCTTTAAAAAAATGATCCCGCAACAACGACCCGACCCAAAGCTTCGTTGATCCCAACTACCTAGGTCATGGAGAATATTTTGAGTTCGAACCTCCTTCGATTTTATTTAGCAACACAAAATTAGTTATTTGATTTTTACCAATTATAATCGTCCTCAGCGTCGACGAAGCAATTCCAATCAGTATCAAAGTTGTCTCCCGGAAGTTCATCCACTTTTTAAAGACCACCAGTCCAAACAGCGTTCCAAAAATCACTAAAAAATATATGAAAATGCGCTCTTTTTCAATAAATCCAATGTTTTGCAAACTCCAAACTTAATCAACTTACACATCAAATACCCCGTCCCGTTCCAATAGCCCAAATCTTCGGTATTCCATCCCAACGCTGTTGTTTCGGTGCGTCGGAATACGTAATTGTTGATGACCGAGCCGATACCGGCTGAAAAAACGGTAATTGAATTTTTTAAATGTGTCTGGTTCCGGAAGCACAAAAGTTTGAGAATACCAATAAAATGCCAAAAACTGACTGGTTCTTGTCTCGACTTGGGTGGTATAGGTGAGCATCAGCACGATGACGGTGATGAACATGAAGGCTCGGCGATGGCCAACTCGTTTTCGTTTGTACGTGTGTAGACAATCCTGGAAAGGAAAAATAGTGTTCGCTAGCTTGCCCTCTAGAAATCATAAGGTTTCTTTGTTTTCGTTAAATGGTGATAATTGTGCTCACTATCTCTCTATCTCGCTCTCGCTCTCTCGCTCTCTGTCTCGCTCATTCTCTCGCACTCTTTCTCTCTCGCTCTTTCTCTGGATCTCTCGCCCTCTCTCTCTTGCCCCTCGCCTCCTCTCTCGCCCCTCTCACCTTGTACAACATGACGACATCCCCGACGAATCCCTTCACCTTCTTCACGCTGGATTGTGACGTGATGGTGGTCACTAAAACGTTCAGACGTGGATCCGGTTGGTTCCTGGTTTTTTCGTCATTTTGGCGGGCGGGCTCATTTCGATCATCGGCTTCTCATTTTGCCGGAAACAATTAAGGGCATCCGGTGGTGGGCCCAGCGCCAGAAAACGCAGCTAATGAAACTTTTCTGCAGCGAGGTTTTCAAAAGCAAGTCTTAGCACGGAAGGCACGAAAAATCAAAGTATAGTTTTCGCGAGTTTTGCTAGTATAGTTAGAATTAAGAGTGTTTGCTAGTTTTCGTGGGGTTTTCAGAAGATTGTGCATGCCAGGGTGGCAGGTTGAAAGTAACAGTGGAAAAAAGGAGAGAGAGAGAGAGAGAGAGAGAGAGAGCTAGAACGTGAGAGAGCGTTAGCTACGTAAAGCTACTGAGAATCCCATAACGTACCTCGATTCCTGCGCTCCAACTCCTGCAACCCGGGATTTTGCGGAATCCGAAATAGCGTATAGAGGAATCCCAAAGCGATAAATGCCAGTTCGATATCGATCGCTGTGGAGATTCCGATCTAGAAAATGTGTTTTCCTGGTGTCACTGTGTTTTTGAAGGTGATGCTGTGAAGACTCTATTTACCTGATCATGTATCAACCCGGCCAGTAAACCGCCCATTACTGAGGCTGTAGTCTGGAGTACAGAGAAAATGCCAGAGCGGATGGTTAGTTCGGTTGGGTCTTGGGAGATGTCGGCCAGGTAGGAGTAGCAGGATACTGGGATCTAAAAAAGAGAAATTTGCGAACGGTGAAAAAGCTGACTGTCTGACTCCCTTTAAAGCGCACGTTCAGGGAGGGGCCGTGTACTCGTCCCAACGTGTACACCCTATGGACGTAGGGACGGTGCGCACGGCCTGCCCGTGCTGTGACAGGAGTTTCCCTCCTTTGCGGCGTGGGGCGCCCCTCATCCCCGCGCCAGGTTGTAGCTGTGGCTGACTGGTATGCATCCGCGCCTCCAAGCGGGGGGCCCGGGTTCGACCCCCGGTCGCGGCAAAAATATTTGCTTTTTTCCAACGTCCGTGAACGTGCCCTTTAAAGGCCGTAGACAGTCATGAATTCCCAAGTTCTTTGAATGATACGAGAAAAAATTCAAAAAAGGTTTTTCAGCTTTTGAGTTGAAAGTTTTGCCATGCACGATCATTTAAAATATATCGTGGCCCTACCATTGCTACATATCCCGTAAACCCTGCAAAAATCCCGATCAGCGTCGTCGTCCAGTAGGGTGTTGCCGCCGAATTCGATAGCGTAAGCATATAGCCATATTCGGTGACGAGAAGACCACAGATACCCAACAAAATGTTGATCTGACGGCCATGCCGATCTCCGAAAGCACCTGAATTTGATAAATCAATTTTTTTAAAGATTTAGGATATGAATAAACCATTTTAAAGGGATAGTGCATGCACGAAAAATCTGTGTTTTCCACTTACCTAACAAAGTATCCGCAAAAATGGCCGGAACTAAATAGGACAACGAATTGTACAAACTCCACTCGGCGGAATGTTGCTGGACGTTGTCTTCGATCGTGTGATTACTAAAATATTTTCTAAATTCAGACAGCATTTCTAAAATAATTTTTTAAATCTTTAAAAACAGCCAAGGTATATAGCAGCCTTATTTAAAAAAAGACATACTTCAAGTCCCAACAATCGACCGCTGGGTCATCACCATAGTAAATTTGGCAAATCCTGAAAGGTTAAAATGTTTGTAGCGCAGAAAAGATGTGCTTACCTTCGATAAATTTGGGGTGATTGCACCGTGTTCCCAAAAACATATCCAAAATACACAAGTACAATGATCGGCTCGACGCTCAGGCGCCGAAAAAATAGCCCGACGTCGATGCAAAATGATTTCAATTTTCCGCGCTTCATCTTAAAGGGGTGTTTGAGCATTAATGGAAGGCTATAAATACGAGAAAAAAGCAGGGAAAGCAACACACACAGATTTTATTGAATGCAAGCAAGATATAAAAATTTTTGAATAGATTTTTAACGCATAAAAAATAGAAAAATAGAACTGCTGGGGAAGCCCTTAAATTCCGTTGAAATCAGCCATCGATTGCGTCTTGCTCAACGTGTTGAATCGCCCTCCGCGCCAAAAAAAAACAGTAACAAAAATGGCGAAAGTGTGAATGGAGGAATGACCGGTCAGACAGCAAAAACTAAACAGAGGAACAGAAAAAGCAGCTGATCAAAATCTTTTTAGCTTTTTTTTTGGAAGTTGTCATAACGTAAAAAAAAGATGTCAGCATCAGGAGTGTATCATTACGCTAGTAATAGCTTTATCGGGGGCATGGAGGCTGTAAAAAGCCTTGTTTTTGCCGGGACAAACAACTGATTTGGAGAAGCGAAGGGGAAAGCGCGTCCGGTTTCTAGTAAATTTTTGTTTGAAAATTTTGGCAGATATTTCATCGAATTTCGGTCCTAAACGATGGCAGAATTTCGCAAGCGGACGGTTTTGTGCCAGGAATCGAATAAAAGTAGTAAATCTTGAGGCTAAAAATTGCATAAAAACAAAGCTCAAGCTTAATTAGAATCAATTATGCAACAAAACGTTTCAAGCAAAAAGGCCATGTAAGAAAAAACAAGGAAAAATTAACCCAAAATTAAAAAAATCTGAAAAACAACCAAGCAAGTACCCACGTGCACGTCAAGGTCAAACGAATCAAGGAAATCGAAAAACCAAGGGTTCAAAAGACCGGAAGTGATGAGAGACATGCTTGAAAATGTTGAAATATTTCAAAATAAACCGGAAACTGAACCGCCAGAGAGCTAACAAAATCAGAAAGGATTATCCGAAGGAGAATCAGACCGAAAGTGACGAGATGAAATTGCTTGAAAATGAGGAAATAATTAAAGTGACGGGGCTCAAATTAATCAATGTCATTCCCGGGTGTAATGAAATCATTGCCCATCAATCCGATCAGACGGTCCATCAACTTCCGATGGTTGTCTCTCCAAGGCGGGGCAGGGCTTGTCGTTTGTGGCCAATCAACCCAAAAAGGGACCCGCCAAAAATTTTTGGAAGATAACAGCGTCGATTGTGGTGCTTGTGCTGCCCTTGTTTGCCCCGGCTGTGCAAATGACGCATCCCGGCAAATTGGGCTTGCATTCCGATGAGATTGCACGTGGCTGATGGGGAGGGTACCTTACGGGGTTGGATACTATAAGGGAAAATGAAGAGCCAGTTATTAACATAAAATCACTAAAGTTATGGTGTACAGGGTAAGTGAAGGTTCACAAATTCGTTTTTAGCAAATGAAATCGATGTTTTACCAGAGTGATGACAAAAATTGTGAAAATCCACGGGATCTCTAGCTATCAAGTATATAAAGTCATTAGTTATCAGCCCAGAACGCCATTAGCGTCTAACAAGGAGATGGTCTCAGCTCGGAATCGAATTCGGATTTGAAAATTTGCACACTTATAGAGCTCGACGAGACAAATCGATTGGTGTAACTTTCAACTGCGATACAATAACCACGCCGAGTTATAAGCATTTTAAGTTTTTGCTACATTTTGCATTTTTTCGGCCATAGCTTCATAGGCCTTCCCCGCCTCCCCATCACCATGGTCTGGTGGCCTAGTGGTGTGGTAGGCATCCTCCGGGGAATCTAACGAGGTTTCGAACCCGCTCACGATTTTTTTTTTGCTTTTTTTGTCCGAAGGTTCCTCTTTGCTTTCTGAAGACCTAGAATAGCTTTTTACGCATTATTTTAACTGCTCTGGTGCAAAATGGCTAAAAAACATCTCTTTGAAAAAATTAGATTTTTTTTACCCGAAATGACTATGCCGGTCCCAAGATAAATTGAAAATTCAAAGCATATCAAAAATCGTGGAGTGAACATAAATTTGGTAAATGGTGTGTTATCCGAACAAAAACTTTCATCCGCGTAAATTTTTTGGAAATGGTAGTCATAGGTCGGACAAGGGCTCGATGCCCAGCAAGAAAAATTTTTGCGATGAAGTTCGGTGTTGTCATCAGTGCAGTTAAAATAATGCGTAAAAAGCTATTCTAGGTCTTCAGAAAGCAAAGAGGAACCTTCGGACAAAAAAGCAAAAAATAAAAATTGTGAGCGGGTTCGAACCCTTTTAGATTCCCCGGAGAATGCCTACTACACCACTAGGCCACCAGACCATGGTGATGGGGAGGCGGGGAAGGCATCTGAAGCTATGCCCCACAAAATGCAAAATGTATGCAAAAAACTTAAAATGCTTATCTCGGCTGGTATTATCAGCAGTTGAGTTACACCAATCGATTTGTCTCGTCGAGCCTATGTGCAAATTTTCAGATCCGAATTCGATTCCGAGCTGAGACCATCTCCTTGTAAGGGACCCGGGAAGTTTAAAGCGGCTCTTTCAGCAGCGTAGTTTTTCCATGCAACGTTGAAAAATTTGCGTGCATTTCCGGTCAGAGAGCACGCGCTTTTGAGAGACACAGACATCTCGCATGCAAATTTTTCCACGATTTATGGACAAATTAAACTGCTCAAAGTGCCCCTTTAAAAGTAAATTTTTGGAGAGGCGGAATATGTCCAGTATTGGACCTTCGAAGTCATAGTGATCTTTGGTAATGCCATTTCGAAATCGTAGCTTCCTGTTTTATTCATTAAAATCTTCTCTTTTTGGAATTTCCAGGCCTGCTCAATTTAATTTGTGTATAAGCTTGTGTAAATATCTCTAATAATATGTATGTTCCAAATTAAAACATGATATTTTGTTTTATCTGCAGGGAAATCCTGTCTGAAACCACACAGCCGTCAGCAATGACTTTTTGACGTAGCGAGGTTCAGGATTTGCATACATTTTGTGAGGTGAACGAAGCAACATGTGTACGATTTTGTTCGAATGAACGAGAAACCAGTTGGGAAGTTAAATTAAATGCAGCCTCAACTTTTCAGTGAAAAAGATGAAATAATACTTGCGATCAGCAGCCACCGGGGCCATCTCCCATCTGTCGAAGGCCAAAAACTGATGGCAAATATTGAGTCAGTGTCCGGCCTCTGTCTGGCCGTCGATTTTTTGAATGTTTTTCGGACGGCACCTCTAAGGATACACAGCTTTTGGATGTTTTTAGCCAGGAAAAACTATACAAAAAGGAGCTAAAAGCTAAAGGAAAAATTCTAAAATTTAGCAATGCTGAAATCAAAGTTTTGTCAGTTTTTGTTGTCAATTCTCTTCTTCTTTTTGCAAAAATCATGTATTAAGTATATATTCAGTGTGCATTTATTAAATAAATTTATTGCTACGTCATGGCTAGAAAAATGTCGGTGTTGTCGGTGTTTTTTGACCATTTAGGCCTTCGAGGTGGTGGGGAATCCCTTGAAGTCGGGGCGTCCGGAGCCGGTGAAGCGCTGAAAAAGATACGGTCTCGCCTTCGCTTTTCACCCGATCTCTCTCTTTCTCTCGCGCGGTCTCTCTCTCTCTCTCTCTCTTGCTCTCCCTAACGCTCTCCCTCTCTCTCTCTTCTCGCTCTCTCTTTTTTCTCGGGCTTTCTCGCTTTTGCTTTCTCTCTCCCCTATGAACTAACTTACTCCAAAATCAGGGCGTCCCGATCCGGTGAAGGGAGCTCCGGAGAAGCCGTGGTGACCTCCCGGGTGTCCGCTGACTAAAATACGACTTTTAATGGGGCAAGGAAGTCAAAGTAAGAGCTAAAGCTCATCACCAGCTACCCCGCAAAGCAACTCACAGTCTCCAGGGGGCCCGGAGAACCCTTCGGGCTTCTCGTGACTGCCGGCGCTGACCGAGAAGACGAGGGCCATGATGACGAGCAGGACGAGGGTGGCGCAAGATTTCATTTTTTTGGGTTTTTTGGGGGAGTGGATTAATATACCTAAAAAGAATGAATAAATAGTGGATTATTCGAACTAGAAGTAGAAATCGAGCTGAAGATTCGAAAACTGGCTAGAATGCCGCTCCTCGAATTTAACTTGTATATTTTTTACGATAATGGTTGAAAATTTGCTGTTATTAAATCATAGATAAGGTGTAAGTACAGTAAAATGCGAAAAGGTACAGTAAGACCGGCTAACGTACAAAAATGTGTCTCGTAAAATGTTGTATTAAGGAAGGCTACGCCGAAACGCTAAGACGCTACGCTACGATACGCTTCAGTACGCTAGGGCACGGTGCGCAAAAGTAACCTCAAGTGCAAATTCGCTACGAAATATTACGCTACCTCGAGCGTAACCTCTAGGGGCACTAGAACGAGATAAGGAATATTCCGCTACAATGTTTGCTGTTGCGCTCTCTTTAAGGTTAAGCTCTAATGGTATAAAGTATGCTTTAGTAGATCAGAGACGCATACTGTACAGTATTACAGTATCCAAAACTGTATACAGGACTGAACCGGCTGGATGTCTCCTATCCCCTAGCCGACCTATTTATACTGTTACTGTAAAAAGTTCAGGGCATCCAAACAACCCCTATTCAAGCCACGCTTTTCCTTTCTATCTATTTCTCTCTCTCACTCTCTTACTCTCTTTCTCTCTCTCTCTCTCTCTCTCGATAATGTCCGCCCCTCTAAACGACCAGCGTATTCCATAATGATCAGCCACACAAAATTCAACGGGCTGAGTAATGGGCTCTCCCCTCCGATAACCGATGATGACGTGAAAAGCGTACGCTGATCATTTTAGGGTGGTAGACGATTTTGATCGGCCCGAACCGGGCAGACCAGCCAATTTTTGGGTGCTTGGCGGGTGGTCCCGGAAATTGGGTATTGATTATGGGAACTCGGAGCTTCCCATAAGCCTTTTTGAAAAATGAGGTAGCCGTTAGGGCAAATCGCGTAGATCGATCGCCTCGATTAGGATCCAAAAATTTCAAAAAATAGAGGTAGCCCGTGAAAAAGAACTTAAAAAGCCATGGCAAAAACCAGCAATTTCGGATATCCAACTACCACGTAGCGAGAAGGCAAGCCAGAAGAGGCTCGTCGAGCGAAAGAATTCCCAAAACTGAATTCCGATGGATTCAAGAATTATCGAACTGTCTTCTGAAAATTCTTTTACGAATTGCAAATATCATTTTTACACTTTTACATATCATTGTTATTTTTTATGTATCCTTATTTTTTCAAAAAAGCTTCATTTTTCAGATTGTTCACCGATTTTTGAACCGATCGCTCAAATTTTCCGTTTTCGTCCTTGTTTCTTGTTTCTTTCAGTGAGGTAAGCATGTTTCTTTACAGAAAGGGATTTCACGAAAGAAGCCTTTAAAACGCATCAAGGTCAGCACCATCCGGCACTATGGACGCGTTGCGTGCGCGTCATTTGTCTCTCCTAAGCATGGTTCTCGAATCAGGCAGACTATTTTCCGGATTTTTCCACAGGGCTCAGGTTTGAATGTTTAATTCAATTTCCATCATTTCTCAAAGCACTGTTACGATGATTTTCAGACCCGTTTTGTCAAAAATCAGCCACAACCTTTCGATACCTATGATAAACCCTCCTCCATCAAAACATTCCGGCCTGAACGACCAGCACCAAACCCATTTTATTTCTCGTACCTCCAAACGACGGATGGCCGTTGAATGGACTCGGTATATTGATTCAGAGCACCAAAGGGATGTGTGTACGCGAAGCACCTTTTCACCGAGTACAGGGCGATCCCCTAAACGCTGAATACGATGCCGTTGGTGATGATGTGCATGTTTTGACGCGGTTCTGGAACATCAACACACACTTTATGATGGTATTATGGAACGTTCTAGCGGAGCGTTGAAAAGCGTCCAGGATAATGAGGTGTACCTGAAATCCGGAAATAATTGGGCAACCCGATCGGTGGTGTTCGAAAAAGGACAATTTTAAGTGAGAAAAAACTATGTAGAAAATACAATAGTTTGGTTGGTTAAAATTAGGGTACAGTGAGAGAGCTAGAGAGCGAGAGAGAGAGAGAGCGAAAGAGAGAGAGAGCGAGAGAGAGAGAGAGAGAGATCACAAGAGCCAGAAAGCGAGAGAGAGCTCCAACTTCCTCAAAAACCACAAAAATGAATGCGGCCAAGGATCGACCGCCGCCGGCGATATTTGCGCACCGTGGCGTATCTGTCATGGAAGTCCTCCAGGGGGATCCTAATCCTGATGTTCTACGCTTTTGCTCATCTTTATCCAGGCTCTCTCATCGATTTGCAAAAATTAAATCTGTATTGACGCCACTGACTCATTTTGGGGCTAAGCAACCTCATTGAGCGCATGGGGAAAGATCAAAACAATCAATAACGCTGTTAAATCATCCCGAAAATGTTCCAGATTTTTCAAATGCTTTACTTTCATTTATTTAAGTTTGAATCTGGTTGTCGACCCCAGGCGAGCTTTCAAATTGGTTCAAGCCGCCTCCTGCTGCCAATTTCACTATCGGTGACCTTGCCCCCGTGTCACACAACCATTTTTCCACTGAAATGAGCGTGCTCGTTTTACCACCGTGAAATTGCTACATGTATGTGTTTCTGGATCTTTGACGCAACTTTGCTTTGTTTTCTCTGCCGATATGCAAGTTTCGCTTTCTTAAACAGTCACTTAGAAATTGAATAATCGAGAATGTTATGATTTATAATTTTTAATTTTTCTCGAACTTTGGGTCGGAAAAAACGTAAAAATTTGGTTTTCGGATCTAAAAAATCTAGTTTAATTTTGGAATTTTTTCTGACGCTGTGAACCTCATTTTTATACCGTAATCGGGTAAAAAAAATTTTTTTTTTTACGGAATTTCTTGGATTTTCTGATTGTTGTGAACCACAAAAAGCAAGGAATTTTTCCCGCTTATGGTTTCAGGTTTTTATCAAAGTTAAAATTTTTTTTTCCTATAAAAAAGCCTTTTCATTTTTATTTAAATTCATTTCCAAACCTAAGCAAAACTTCCATCAATACTTTTTGCAAAACCCGAGAGCCAGCTGCACAAAATCTATGGCCCCGTGTTTCCAGTGTTGAGCAACGGGTTGAAGTCGGCCCCGGCCCGGGGTCCGTCATTTGTGCAGCTGTGGAAATTGCCGGAAGCCCCCCGAATGTTGATGGGGAGAGCCGAGTCGAATGAAGTGGGTCCCGGTCTACGGCGCGCGAATTTGCCCAGCACTTCCACGTAGTCGGGGCACTTTTGAACGGGTTTCAAGTGGATTTTAAGAGTTTTAAGGGCTTGGAGCAGTTCTTCGGAATTTTTTTCAAAGCTTTTAATGGGGTTTTAGAAGGTTAATTTTCCGCGGTACTGAAGCCATTTCGAAGCCTAAAACCTTAAAGCAGAAGTCTGTTCCTAATCCTGATCCTAAGCCTAGGGCGAAGCCTACCCGAAGCCCAAGCCTAAGTTTGAGCCCAAGTGAAGCTTGAGCTAGGCTTAAGCTAAGCTTAAGAAAAACCCAAGCCCAAGCCCAGGCCAAGCCCGAATGACCCTGAGCCTAATCATTTTTGCCGATTTCCGCACGTTTTGTCAGCAGCATCATCAGCACACGCAGAGTCAAGAGCTTGGTCGTACGATAAGTGTTGTTTGGATAGCGTCGGAACCATGATCTCTTCCTTCTAGTCATCCAGCCCAGGGCCGTAACAAACCCAAATTTCGGGGGGGGGGGCGACCCCAAAAATTTTTCACTAATATGACTAAAACTACAGCGCCGCAGCAAAATTTTTGAAAACATAGGGTTTATAACACTAAAACTAGTGTTAAAAATAGTCAAAAACAGCGCCGCAGGCAAAAAATTTTTGGAAAAATTAAATCATAAGGGTCCCCCCTTATGAACTTTTCGGCCTACGGCCGATTTCGGGGCCCCCTCCCCCCCTCTTACGGGCCTGATCCGGCCACTCCGGACAGCTGTTTATCTTGTGGCAATCAGCCAAGAATCCTCTCGTTATCTCTCTCTCTCTCTCTCCTCTCTCTCTCTCTCTGTCTCTCTCTTTCGCTATATGCCTCGGTTCTATTTAAAGGAACCGCGAAGCCAAATTCCAACGCAAGAAATCTAGCTCGGTAGGCGAGAACTCCAGATTTTTTGCTACGTGTGCATTGGAACGAACACGACCTCGTAATCCGAAACTACACAAACGCAACGTTCCGCCGAATCAAACAAAAATTCATTCTCTGCCGCTTACACAACCCCGCGCAATCGAATCGACTTTTCAAGTGTCTATCGTGCAGATCAAAAAGTTGCATTCAATGTCTGCGTATTGTTAGGGCCCTCCGATCTGGGTCCCCCAGTGGGTGCGCTGTGTGGATAGCGTGTCGGTGGGCCCTCGGACCGCCGAGGAGGTTCCGGTCATTGCCCGTATCTCTCTCTCTCTCTCTCTCTCTCGCTCTCTCTCTCTCTCAAGCGCTTACCCAGAATGCACGCGCGGAACGGACGGACGGTGGAACCTAATCCTCACGCCTGGCCATTCCGTGGCGCCCCTATTCTTCTACCTGTTTTTGACGGCACCTTGGCCTGGTGATAATCAGACTGGCATTGGAAGGGCAGGCTCCGGGTTTTGGCTTTTAGGTCAGCGAGGGTGTTAAAGAGACTAGCCCATCACTTGAACGTCATTTTCTAGACGCAGCTGCCCAGTTCCAGCCATTTTTCACATCCTACGCACCGCGAACTTTCATCTCTCCATTGAATAAGTCTTACACCCAGATACCATAACGCGCTGAAAGATCCCAAAGGAACCCTGCTAACTTGCCGGGCTGGATGCAGATAGCTCTGGGTCTGTTATCCTCCTGGATATTTGCTAGATTGCCTCAAGAGCTCTGGGAGTCGAACAAAGGGCAAGCTAGCACGGATTCTTTGCAAATGTCAACCTTCCCTCTATTAATCTCTCATTCGCTCTTTCTCCATATTTAATTCGTTTAATTTTGGTTCCCAGATGAGCTCGTGCTAGTAGGAAAACGACAACATAAATGCCGCAACAACGTGGAAATTTCCCGTCCCTCTCTCTCTCGCTCTCTTTCTCTCTCTCTTCCTCAAAGCTCAAAAATTCTTACTGTAGCCAAAACCAAAAATCCAGCCATTTTTATGGTTTTCCCACGTCAATCCGTTCGGGTTGACAAATCGTGAGTGCGGCTCCTCCTTTTTCTTCTCGAGTAGCGCCTGCACGCTTTAGTAGCCGGGGGCACATCGATCCCAATGGGTCATCGGCTCTGACCCCTACCGCACCCTCTGCCCCTCTCTCCTCTTCCCCACTCTCTTGCTTTTCGTCACCTGGCACGCATCCAACCGACCGCTGCCTTTGAATGCGTAATTCCGTATGCTAATGCGTTCTCGGGATTAATGGATTTCACGCCTAGGGTGGTTTTGAGGTCTAGAATTTATTTTTGAAATGTTGGGCCTTGATTTCGATAAGCAGCGGGGTTTTATTAGCAAAATCTATTAGATAACTTGTTAAATACACGCAAATTCATGACAAAGACATTTTAATTTACTTAAATGTGTGGTTCTGTATGCTTATACGTTGCTTCCGCGCCTTAAGTCATTTTGAAGGCCAGAATTCATGATTTTGTGGCCCGATCCACATAGAAAATCTTGTTTCAGGTCGAAAATAGGCTAAAAAATGCATTAAAAAGCACCAATTTTCGTTATGTTACAAAATATTATCGCATTACCCTTTCCTTAATTTTTTGTATTGTTATCGTTTCGATGATTTTTTTTATTTTTCTAAACAGTTTTTAGGATATGTTTTGGGTTCGAAAAAATGGCTATTACGTGTTCAAAGCCTTCTATCATTGCTTTACCCTTCTTACTTTTATATTAATTCAGATTTTGTTTTTTGTGAAAATTATCGTGTTTTAGTTAGGGTTTCACGCACAATGAATTTGTTTTTATTAGGAGTCGAACCACCGTTCAGAAGTTCCGATTCCTCTTTGAAAGTTAATAATTGTTTATTAATGGGTTTTTTAAGTCTAATATCACACTCAAAAATATTTTAGAAGGCCCTGGCCACCCCGACCCCTGTAGAACACCGCGGTGATGGTGCTGGTGGAGGCGGCGGGGCTTGTCTCGTCGCTCGAGCCCGGGGCGATGGCTTTTCTATCACTTGCCTCCCTCGTCACGATGGTGTCGATGGTGTCGATGTGTACGACGTGTTGTAGGAAGAAGGTTAAGAATAGGTCAGCACAAAAAGCAGCACAACAGCGTGGCACCGAAATGACCAGATGGAAAGATCTGGATGTTTTTGCCATCCTTGAAAAATTTCATAAAATTAGAATCATTATTATTTTGTATTTAGCGACCCTGACGACGTGGCCTACGGTGTCATCGTCGCCCCAGAAGATGTCCCGAAAGCCGTACAGTTCCGGAATGGAAGCGGAAGACAGAAGAGCGATCGTCACTCACAACCAGGAGCCAGTAATAAAGTAGGTTTTCTGGCCAGCTTTAAAAAAGAAGAAATGCAGTGAAAGGCAGAGAGAGAGAGAGAGAGAGAGAGAGAGAGAGAGAAAGAGAGAGAAAGAGAAAGAGAGAGTGTGAGCGAGATTCATCTGTTTGCCGATTCAAACCCATTTTTAGGCTACAAACAGTGCAGCGGATCCACGCTCTTCTGCACCTCCTCGAGGACCTCGGGCTCTTCCGGATCTTCCGGAAAATGTAAGTTTTGTGGCCCGCTAGCCTGCCATATTTAATTAAAAAATGGATAGGATATGTTAAATTTCGCTCGATAAATGTGCGAATTTCCAGACCTAGCCGCCATCAACAAAACCCGAATCGACAAAGACATCGAATACGCCGATGGGCCGACCCAATTATACGAAAGTATCGATCGGGATAACGACTCGACGGTCGATCCATTTTACTCAAAGGTATGGATCTACAAATCAAAGAAATTAATTTGCCATATTTAAAAACGCTCAATGGTTTTAGGTTACGGACCCGAGATCGAATCGAAAATACGACTATCCGATCTTTATGAAAAATACACGAGTGCGAGACGCCGAGGATCCGTTTTATCAGAGTGCTTCTCAGATTTATGCGGCTGGGAGTGAGGATCCATACAGGTCGGATTTTTGTGTCGTATCATACGCTAAAAATATCGTTTTGGACCATACACTTTGATTTTTACTTGCTTAATAGCGCGTTTTGCTCAATATTTGGCATATGACGACTTTGGATTATCGTTTTCAGCTCAATCGCTTCTGAGCCCCGAATAGCTCTTGCGCAACAGGAAGACGACTCAAGCAGCGCCTACGATCCGGGATATGCTAAGGTAGGCTAGTTAGTATTTTTAAACCATAAAACAACCATGTTTCAGGTCAAACCAACGATCGAGAAGACCGAAGCCGAGCTAGACCAGCTCTACAGTAAAATTAGGAGGACAGAATCGAGGCGTGGGGTGCGTTTTCCTAGCTATATGAAAAACTTTTCTCTAGAAACGCCTATAAAAATCAATGTTTAGGCGGAATCCCCAGTTCCGGGGCCAAGTACTCAAGTAGATCTGGTCCATACAGTCGGTGAAATTACCAGGGAAGACTTGTTAGCTTCACAGCAGAACCAGGTTAGTCCGAAAAACGAGACCTCCTCTCTCTCTCTCTCTCTCTCTCTCTCTCTCTCTCTCTCTCTCTCTCTCTCTCTCGCCCTCTGCTCTAGCTCAATTTTCAGGGAACCGACCAAACCTCCATCCGAGAACCCTCCTATCGCTATATTACAGTGCGGGAAAGTGCTGATGTAAGTTTGCTCTAAGGAATTTTTTGCTTTTCTAGTTTTCGACAATCTCGTTGTACATGCTGTCTTTTTTCTAGGTAATCCGTGCTCGTCTTGAGGAACAAGGCCGACTTGGACCCGGAGGCCATCCAATCCGAGAGCACTACTACTCGACGATTGGGAATGAGTACGAATCTGTGGAGGATGGGAGCACGACCTACGCCCGGACGGCGAGGATAGAGCCGCCGAATCAATGTAGGTTGCTAAAACCTCTCATGGAAGCACCTGCAAAATCTCTAAAAATCATGAAAAACGCTGAACTTGCCGCTTCGAAATGTCGCGTAGGCTTTTATAACGAGTGTACGTGTGAGTATACGACGTCGATCTCTAGAGAAAATACTTCAAGCTTTTGCTTCGATATTCATTAAAGGGATACCCAATGTTTTTGTGGCAAATATATAGTTATGTATTCCGGAAAGTACAAATGACGCGCGAATTTTGTGCGGGAATGGGTGCCCAGTGCCGCACAGAATTCGGACCGCTTTCCCTCTTGTGGCGTCCCCATCCCAAGCAATGGCTTGCCACTATGGCCTAATGGATGGCATCCAGGTCTTCAAAGCGAGGGTCCGGGGTTCGACCCCCGCCCGCGTCAAGGTTTTTGCTTTTTGAGCCTCGGAAAGGTTGGGTATCCCTTTAAAAATCGTTTCAGTCCCTCCCCCTGACGGACTCTCAATATCGGTGAGCAACAACGAGTTCGCCCCTGCGCCTCCAACTTCCCCGATTCCGGAGCGACTTCCGGAAATGTTGAGTCGAGTAAGTTGTTAATTTTAGTGTGTGGCAGGCTAGCAGAGATTATTTAAAACATTCTAGGCTCAGGCTAGAGGAATTTCCATCAGAAATCTCAAACACCTGCTAGCAGAGGTTCTTTGAGAAACAACACAAGACGAAACTGAATAGCGTTTCCTGGAGTTGAAGAGCAAGCTAGCTTTTTGAGGAATGCCAAGGCAAGCTAGCAAACATTCGTTAAGTAACAAATAGAATCATTCTTGCCCAAACGTTTTGAGCAGGCTAGCAGGGTTGCCTTGAGAACTTGCAGAGGGCGAGCTAGCAGTTATTATTTGAGGAATTTGCGTGACAGGCTAGCAGAGACTTTAGGAAACGGAAATCTTTTTCAGTCACCCCAACCCGGTCCTCAACAAGAACCTGGCACTCTCTACTCCTCCATCTCCCGAAGACCCACCCCATCCGGCCCCTCCCCCACGATACCTACCGTAGTCTGGGCCCCAACGCGGAGTCGACCGACCAGTGAGTCAAATGGTGGGTACTTCTGGATACTGTACTTTACGTGGGAGGTGTTTCAAATTCCTAAAACGCAAAAAACCAATTTTTTTGTCTCTGTTTCTCTGAAAAGTATCATTTGGAAACATCTCTCCAGCCCCTTTTGTTCCAATAACATCCTCTAAACGCCCTCATTTCCTAACAGACGCTGTTGTGGTGAGACCCTCGGTGGTGGTCGCGGATGGGGCATGGACGACTACGCGAGACTACCCCAATGACACCCGGCAAATGGCGGAGATCCACGCATTTATGACGCGCCCACTGCTACCGTACGGCAACGAGGCTGTAAGCGGGTTATGGCATGGAATTGCTGGAGTTTTTGAGGGTCTTAAGGGACTGGGAAGGCAGGGATTGAAAGTGGGATACAGTCACTTCACGGAATTCTTGAAAATGAGTTTTTGTGCTATTTTGCACTTTTTGCTCGCTACCAAAATTTTAATAGCAGATCCCTACCTTTACAGGCCCTTTAAGGAGTCCGGCGAGGCATGGCTGTAGATTTCCTGCTATGGGAAAAGAAAAAATCTCCGCCCGATGACTTGCCCGGCCCTTTAATGCATGCGAATTTTCGTTTTGGTTTTCAAAGTTTGATTTTTGGCTTTAAAAAGCCATGTAATTAATTTCCGTGCTAACTTGAGCTTCAGCTACTCAACCGTCGGGTCACCGAGGAGCGGGAGGTGGTGACGGAAGAGCGGAGGAGCCGCGGGCCAATGCCTGATCAACCGATTTCGAGCTACGATAGTGCACGGTGAGCTCTCTCTCCATCTCTCTCTCCCTCTCTTTCCCTCTCTCTCCCCCTCTCTCCCGCTCTCTCTCTATCTCTCTTTCCCTCTCGCTATCTCTCACTCACTCACGCTCTCTCGCTCTCTTGCTCTCTCTCCGTCTAACCCTGAATTTCAGCTCCACCTTCCCTCAACCCGGCCACGGCCCACCATTTCTCGAACAACGCCAAAGTTTAATTAATTCTACGCACAATGAAAGGTATCTATTAACTCTGGTACGTCATTTTCAATTAAATTACAGTATCTTGCCACACCATGACGTCGTCGAAACGCCTCGTGTCTACAACGTCGAAATCAAACGGGTACCTGCTGGCCAGCAGGCAGCAACGGTAGATGGCCAACGAGGGCAAAACGAGCGGCCCGACTCGCTGGTGATGGAGGGGCAGGTAACTCATCCTTTTTAGGCTTCAAAGGTGGCAAATTCCTTTTAGAAATCACTCCCCGGGCCTTCATCACCAGGTCAATCGAAGCGAGATGAGGAGGAGATGGTCCGGTCTTACGGTAGGTCTCCTTAAGCTCCGTAAAAAAATAAATTCTGGCTTAGAGAGGCTTTTAAATGTACCAAGTTTACCATATTCATTCCAGAAAGCACCAGCTCACGTGGCAGAAGCCAGCTTCCGATCGCTACTAACGACAGTGAGATCCGGGAGCACATCGGGAGAGCCAGGCAGCGACGCCAGGAGAGCATTGAGAGGGAGGAGCGGGAAAAGATGGAGAGGGATCGAACGGTATCAAGGTGGGGGGCTTGTACTTCTTTAGAAAAACCGCTTACAGCACGGAATTTTCTTAAATTTCTTTAATTTCAGAATTAAAAACGGCAAGATTTTTAGGTTGTACTTTGTAGTAAGACTGGCTTTCAGGGAACGAAGACGTCGTGAAAAAGTCGAAGAAGAGCTGAGAAAGGAGCGTCAGGGTACCGTATATACCTCCAACGATTATGTGAGCCCGATCGGGTTCAGCAGCGAGCGCGGATGGCCATTAGTTGGTAAGTGAAGGGGATAGCAGGCTAGCAGAGAGGATTTGGGAAGAAGAATGAGGCATTCTAGCAAAGATCCTGTGCGGAATTCGAAACCTAATTAAATTCCGATTCCAGCCCAAGACTTGTCTCCGTCAAGAGACTCGTCCAGGTCACCGAGCCGCGCCGTCACTCCCTCCAGAACTCCAACCAGGCCTGCCAACATTTCCTATGTACAGGTTAGTCCGGGTCACCGGATTGATATCGTTTCTAGACCCATATGCATTTTGGAGGATTTTAAAGGGACTTGGAAAGCAGGAATTCATGGTTTTTCAATTTTTTCCCTGACACTCGTTTCAATTGCCCTTTACACTGTGGTAATCAATAGTAGCTTACTATTCGCCGAAGTACGCTATGATACGCTACAGTACCCTATGGTACGATGTCGTACGATACCTTACGCGAAGGTACACTACAGTACGCAGCGGTACGCCAAGCTCAAAGGAAAAAGTTTCACAAGACGATGTGTTTTTGTTTTATAGGTCTCTTTAAAATCCAAAACCGCGATTAAGTTAAAAAAATACAGTATCCTTGCCACCTTATTTTTGCCCAGCATGGCACGAATTTTGTATAGTTTCTTATTTTACCTTTTCAGCATTAAGTTCGATCCCCGGCGCCTTGGGCCTGTGTTGTGTGTACATATTGCTACCTCCCCCGTGATCCCCGTGAATTTTCTCGCAATCGTCGTCGTGTGGTTGTGCTGGTTGGTGCTTACGGTGGGAATGGAATTCGAAGCATAGAATTATTTCTTTTTTTTGTTCTTCTGAAGGGTTTGAGCCTAAAAAATCCTTTAGAATGCCTCGCTTCTGCTCTTCGCTTTTCCGGAAGAGTCCGGTGAAACTGAATCGAAGAATTCTGGCGCTGGAGGTTGTGAGGGTGGAGCTTGTTTCTGTCACTCCAAGGTAGGTTAGAGAAACGAGTATGTAAACATCTTGGAAATCTCTTTGTTAGGGTAATATGGAGATTTGGATCCTTAAAGGGATTGGCAAGTCGGGGTCTAGCTGCTGGTAGAAGCTAGCAAGCTGAGAAACGTGCCGAATTGACAAAAATCCCGTTTTTGGTTTTAAAAATATTATTTTTAAAGGGACCGGCAAGTCAACTTTTCCGATGTCGCCAAGCCAAGTAATAAAACCTGCTTTTACAAAGCGTATTTTTCGAATTAAAAACCGTATGGAAAATGTTAGAATCCCGATTCCGCTAAAAGATAGCGCGCGTTAAAACCATTGCTACGTCTTTTTATCTCGTGAATTGATGTAATGCATCAGTCCATCGACCTTGAACAAACGATTACGACATGAAATCATCCCAAGGCGGTGTTGATTATCATCGAATTCAGAGCTGGTTTGTCTATCTGAACCTAAAATTTGACAATTCTAAAAAATGAAAGATCTAAACCTTTATGATCGTGGTTTGCAGCAGATTGTGAAAGGTAAAATCGGGCTGGGTTTGAATTACGGTCGCTTTGCAAAGTTATACAAATTTCAGAGCCCCCGCGACATCGTCGCCCAGAGCAACCGGCGCCAGATGACCGAGATCAGCTTCGATGCGCCGTCGCCCCATGTTTTGCCGCCCTTCGACCTTTCGTGATCCATAGATTTTTGGGTTTTTTATTCGTGTTTTGTATTTAAAATAATTCAATTTAGCATCCTTCACTTTTGAATTTCCTACCTAGTCACTGCCCAGAATTCCCACCCAAAGAAAGCTTCCCCCCAAAAGTGTCGAGACTGTGATATTTCCCCTACCGTTTTTCATCGCGTAATCGATTCACTTATATTTTGGCTGTATTTTGGTAATTTATTAAAGCTAAGTGTAACCCTAGATTCGATCGGCTTTGGCTAGAGATCTCCCAAATTAATTTGCTTTAATTTGAGTCATTTGCATACACTTTTTTGGTATTTATTTTTTGTTGTATTTGCATAAAGTCAATTGCATAATCTCGACTAAAAATACAAAAAAACCTTTGAGATGAGTTTTTGAGATAAAGAAAACTTAAAAAATGGGAATAAGTAGAAAAATTAGATGTCCAGGGTATGGTGGAGCCTGTAAATAGGAAAATTCTTGGCAAGAACTAGGTTTAGTTTTAGGATTCTTTTATCATAATGATAGGACAAGAATGCTGTGGTCTTCTTATAACCAAAATTCCTTACTTTGTACACGAGTTCTCCTCCTTCTCCTCGAACTTCTTCGGGTCGACCCCAAAATTTCGGACAACCCCCAGTACAAATGTTTCCCAATTTGGAAAAACGCTTAAAAAAATTTCCTTTTTACCTTGATTATGGTCATTCAAGACCAGGGTTTGGCAGTATTTATGTAGACATTTTTGCTTGTGAATCTTGGAGACGTTTCGGCCGTTCAGGCACTCTTGCGTCACGTGTTCTAAAATAAATCCACTAGGCTGCGCACCAATAAATACCTAAAAAACGGAACAAATAACATATGAAAAATCAGACTAGCAAAAAGGTACCTTTAGGATACTCGGTTCTACGCATTTGCAAGAAATTTTTGACCGAGGTTTGCATATCCTTGGAGAGGAGCTGGAGCGGGGTGACGCAGGAGTAGCACCAGTTTTCGTCTTGGGAATAGACTGAAATCATAGGTTTAACTTTTCGGTCGCTCTCTCTAACTCTCTTTCTCTTGCTCTCTCTCTCTCTCTCCTCTCTTCCTCTCTCTCTCTCTCCCTCTCTCTCCCTCTCTCTCTTGCTCCATCTTCGGCACACATTTTTTACGATTTCCGCTCGCATCAGTACGAATCTTTCCAAATCACACTTACTTTCTCCCTGTCGATCTCCAGTCAACGGCTCGGCTCTCGGACTTCCGGTAAATTCCCCTCTCTCCGAATAGTACAATGAGGGTCCGCCAAATTTTTGTTTGTACTTCATCTGGGTCTGCGGCTTCATTTCTTCATTAAATGAGCGTTCTTCTTCCTCGATTATCTAAAACAAGTTTTTATACTTTTTCCATAGGAAATCTAAAGTTCTAGGGACCTTTAATCACACCTAATACGTTCTAAAAAATTTGTTTTTATTTTAAATGTTACATTAAAACTACCTAAATAAGCATAACCCTTTTCAGGCTCGCCAGTTGCTCTTTTTCCCCCGTTTTTGAGGTCGATCTCCCCCACTGGTAAATGGACGCGTAATGCTGAGTGCCCGTCGCAACCTTGAGTCCCATTTTCCGCTCCTCGGAGCACTAGGAAAAAAATTCGGGGGAGCAACAGTAAATTTGTCGGAGGGCGGATGGGGCAAGAAATTGGATTAAAAGTCTGGCGGATGCGAAAGGAGCACGAGATCGGTGGAATCGAAATTTTGTGTGGTTTGGTATCTGCCTCAGCATCGAAAAATTCTGAAGTCAAGAAGTTTGGTAATTCACAAAATTTTGAGGTAAAACCGACCGCCTGTATCCTCCGCTGCTCATCATCAGCTCCCCAGGAATATATTACATTTAATAGCACAGAAAATATAAAAATATTTCTCAAAAACATCTCCGTATCCAGATCTGAACCCGAGTAGCAGCGATAAAAAGTTCCTAGTCGGCTATTAATGTTTAGAAAATCGAATTCTGGTAATATATAGAATTTCAAAGTAATAGCGAACAAACGAGCTTTAGAATACGTAGGATGCCGCCTCAAAATCGGTTAAAAAAATGTAAAAATCGGAGTATTGACTAGAATTCGATCCCGATCTCGATCCAAAAAACGCCACTCCGGCCAAATTTGATAGCGCGTGAAATATAGGTCCAACAGCTGAAAAACCAGTTTCAGGAGCCGGGTACGAGGGAATATTTTGGACAGAATACAGGTGGGGGAGGGAGTGAGGGGGAGGAGGGTCTGTGGGGGGATCGATGTGGACGATCTCTATGTACGGGGGCTGTGCATGTGTCCCCCATCTCTTACTGTCTGTCTGTCTAGCAGCCTGTCTCCCTCTCTCCTTCCCTCTCTCTCTGTCTCTCTCTCTCTCTCTCTCTCTCTCTCTCTGTCTCTCTCGCCCATCACCCAGAAAGTGGCCATTTTCCGGGCGATGCCACCGACAGCGATGTTATCGGGGAAGACAGTTGAGCCATTCTTAAAAAATCAACCTGGAACGGCTAAAATATATTGCTTCGTATGCAAATTTAAAGGAGCGTTAAAGCCAAAATTTTATGGGGGGATTTGAGACTTTCAGTTAATGAATTTTTGGAATACCAAACGTAGCTCTCTTGGCTCCCTCGCGCGCACGCGCTCTCTCCCTCTCTCTCCCTCTCGCACTCTATTACTCTTTCCCGCTCGCTCTCTCTCTCTCCCTGTTTCTCGCTCGCTTGCTCTCTCCCCTCTCTCTCTCTCTCTCTCTCTCTCGTCATACTCGTGTTCAGGAATCCAGTCACATCTCGATTCTCAAGGATTTTCGAGCTAGCTGCCAGCCGGTGTCCGAGTTCCGCAAATAATCTTTGCTAGCTTGCCACGGCTCGAACGCATCACCAAATATGCACAGATTAAGGTTTAATTTGATGCCTGATAGAACTTTACTTTTCTTGAGCACGCGGTAATACGTGTTTACCCTCAACAAATAGCCAAATCACACTAATTCCCCACGCTGGGCGTTTTGTCAGTAATGGTGCGTAAAGTCGCGCCCTATTTGACGCTCTCCGCCACGGGGGTGTAAAAGGGTATTCACGCGGAGCGCCCGTTCTGTTTGGCTGCCCACATTTGTGACTGTTGGCCGCGGGGGGTGGTATTTGTGCCCCGAGGGCACTATCCGCCTCCCACGCGCCTCGAATAATTACCACCCGGTTTCCCGCAGCGCCCCCGCGATCGCACCAATTTGTCGATATTTGAGTAGGGGAATTGGGTGTGTTTTAGAAAGCGAGCACTGTATGTGGGGAACATTTTATCAACCATCCTAGCAACCAAAAATTTCAGGGAAATACGGTGCTAATACACTGGTGGACATAATTATAGCCTCAGTGAAAATTTTTCGAAAATCTCGATTTCTGACGGTGTCCATTGAAAGCGTTCTATAAGGGAAAGTAGCGGTATTCTATCACAATTTTATACCACAAACCCTTTTTGTGATTCTCTGGACAAAAAATTTTTTAGGAATATTTTCCCAAAAAAGGCACTTTGAAAAAGGGACATAATTATAGCCTCACTTGGTAAC
>JBBGBA010000180.1:0-146236 GCA_038088335.1 Mesorhabditis sp. LJ9110 | reverse complement strand
AAAAATCGCCCTGACAAACGTCTTGAAAAGAAACTCGGTATGCCTGCGGGATGTTTGTAAACATTCCCCCAGGGAATGGCAGCACGCTTTTCTTGCTTGCTCTCTCTCTCTCTTCCTCTCTCGCTCTCGCTTTCGAGCCGTGAGAAACGAGCTTGATTTAGGGCTTTTTCCAGAATTGATATGCTTCCCCCGAGCGGAGCCGGGCTTATCCGAAAAAAGCCGGGAGTTTCTCCTGCCCTTACCAGTTGAAAAATAGTTTTATGCCAATTTTTCTAAATTTGTCGGCATTTTTGTTTGTCGGTATTTCTTCTATCGACAATGACAGAATTCCAAAGCATCGAATTTTCCGCCTATTTCAATTGACGCTCCATAATAAAATATTTTTATGCCAATTCTAAAATTGTCGACAGTTTTCTTTGTCGGTAGTTTCGTTTTCGACAATTTACAGAACCCCATAACGTGTAATTTCCGTCAATTTCCATTCGCCAGGCCCCCCGATCGTCATACTAAAGGGAATTAGATGGGTCTCGAAAATTGGAGGGCGAGGAATTACCCGCAGCCGCATCCTCCCTTTCCTTTTTCACCAGACAAAAACGCCCCGGGGGTCGTACAGCTGTCGTGGGTGCAATTTGGGCCTTGCTCGTCCCTTTAAAACAACGCTTTCGTGTTTTACGGCATTTTTGTGGTTTCTAATTGTCTCTGCTAAGTTGCCTGTCTTCCAAATTATCGAAAAACCGGAAATCGGCTTCACCATCTTTTAGGGTTGAAAATGCCGATAGGAAATTTATCTTATGACTCATTTCTGGCGTGTTAGTTCCTTTAAAAGGTTTATTAACCATATTTCTCGATCACTAATAGTCTCTGCTAGCTTGCCCACCTGAAAAAAATCGTTTAATGGCTCGCGGGGCAGGCGTTGATTTATCCAGATTTTTGGCTTCTAGGCTCTTTATTTGTATGTAAATATGTTTCTCGCTCGTTTTTTCTCCACAATGGTCTTTGCTAGCCTGCCACGACTCTCGAAAGATGCCACTTCTCGAAATGCTGAAAGTACACAAAATTTTAATTTCATGAAAATTTTGTATTTAATACCCTTTTCCAATCCCAATGATCTCAAATTTTTTTAAATTTTTTATCTATTTCTTCGATTTTCATCTGAATCCTTGAATCCTTAAATTCTAATCAGGGGGCCCCAGGATCCGGATGCAAAAATGAGCAACGATACGGGGAGCACGAGCTCCACGATTTCCGATGTAACCGATGAGTCTAGAAAGGATGGGATGCCGTCGACGTCTCGACCATACATCAGACTCGCCTCAGAGCTGAGGAATATCACGAAGGATTCCGGGGAAGAGGTATTTTTGCCTTCATAAACCCTATAAGATCGCGAATTTAGGTTCGATTCCGGTGTGAAGCCCTCGGAACGCCGCCGTTGACGTTTAGGTGCGATTTTTTAGAGTTTCTTGTTGTCCTTGTCCCTTTAAACGCCTCTGATATTTTTTGATAAATTCGTATAAAAAATCGGGTCTTAAACGGCTGGGACTGTACCTTTAGCTGAAACCTAAAGCTTCGGAAAAGCTTGAAAAATTCTTGAAAGAAATTTTCTTGAAAAATTAGCTTTTTCTTGCAGTCATTATCCGTTTAAAAAAATCCTTAATACTTTTCTGGTGGTTTCCTTTGCGAAAAACATGGTTCACCTAGCTGTCACTCCCCCTTTAAAGCCTCTATACGCGGGAAAATTTAAAGCAAAATCTATATGTTTTTCAGTTGGCTAAAAAACCACGCTCCCGTCGAGAAATCGCGACGGGTGAAGATCAAAAATCGCGAGAGCTCCTCCCGATTGGTCATCCAGCATCTCGATGTCCTCGACAGCGGGTAGGCACATTTTTTGTAGGCTCACACGTTCCTTTAGACCTGGGTTGTGACTTCCACGTCCCTTTAAAATGCTTTTTTTAGCTTTTACCAATGCGTCGTTTCCAACGCTGCGGCCAGCGTCAACACCACCAGCATACTTCGGGTTGGTTTTTATAAAAAAACCAGGGTTGAAAAACCGCTTCGCGGCTTTTCAACCCTGGCCCCGTTTAAAGCACATGGTAGTCAAAAATATGCATATTCTTCCAGGACCTTGATCGCAAAAAAATCAAAAGAACCCTTTCTGCGCCCTTATATAGGCTTACCCCACTTCCGGTGCATGCTAATTGCCTCCTAACAAAGAGGTTTCGCGATATCTTTACAAAAACTCAATTTTAATAGCGAAAACAGTAATTTTTCCAAACTTTTATGTGTGTGCACTCATCTCGGCGCCATTACGCACCTAATGACGTATCATACGACCCTTAAAAGCCTTCCCCTGAGGCTGTAGGTGCGGTACATACTCACGGAAGTTGCATGCAAATATACACACACACACAAACACTATTTTTTTATATATAGTAGGATAGTAGGATCATTGTTTTTCTTGACTTTGATTTGCTTTTTCTGCACTTTGCATGGCTTTTTTGCCTTCTAGGACCCTTTTTAAAGTAATTAAAATACGTTCAAAACTCGTTTTTCCTTTCTTCCAACCTCGTTATGTTGTTAAACTCATGGATTTCTTGCCTTCCCATCCCCTTTAAACCCTTCGATTTCTTCGGTCTATCCTTGCGCCCATTTGCACTGTCAATCTGAGCCGGCCATCTGCTCGCCCGCACTCTTTTTCACATTTTTCCGACCCACACCCCCAAAAAATCGTCGCTCAAGTGATCCGGGGCCCAGCTGCATTTTTGGACTTTCTGTTCAGACTTAGGCTTAGGCTTAGGCTTAGGCTTAGGCGGCAGGCTTGGCTTAGGCTTGCTGGTAGGCTTAGGCTTAGGCCTAGGCTTGGTCTTAGACTTTTCCATGCCTTTAAACCTACCCAGTCCCTTCAAAACGCGCCATTTCGCCGGCTGCCCTCGCCCATTTTCGTACCAATGGCCCAGTGTGTCTTTTCTGCCCTCATCCCCATTCCGTTTCCATCCTTCTTCCATCCCTCCACACCAAATTAGGAGTACCCCAGCAGGAGGGACAAAGGAACCCTTCGGAATGGAATGACCACCACCCCACTACACCCCAATACAAATGACATTGCGGGATGGGTACGATTTGCGGGGTTGGGGTTCCTGATTTGGCAAATGCCTTGGGAAATTCTTAAATCGGTTTGGAAGGTACTGGCAAGAGCGGAGGTTCACAGAATTCTTTCGGCAAACCGCCAAAACGGTCTGCCCACTCAGTCCGTTCCTGAAGAACCATGCCAGCCCGCCTTTCCTAAAGAATCTCTGCTAGCCTGCCCTGCCTAAAGAATATCTGCTGGCCTGCCCTTTCCTAAAGCATATCTGCTTTCTCGCTCTCGCGCTCGATTTCTGCCAAATTTTTTACATTTCGTATTAGTCATCAATTCGGGGCCTCCCCTTCCGGTCCGGGTCCTCTATTGTCGCTCCCCGATGCACCCCTGGACGTTTTGGAATTAGGTTCTCGTCCCGGGCCACAGACATCGGCCCCGTGTTTCGTTGCGAAATGGCCTCCGTTTTCAACATACTAGCCGCCGGCAAAGATTGGCCATATTTTTGGAGGGACTTGAAAAATATGGGAACGCTATGCAAATGTGGTTTTTGGGTTTTGTACCCTTTTACGGCCAACTTCCTGCAAAAACGCGAAATTTATCGAAAAACAAACCGATAAAGTAGCATTTTCTTACCGATTTTAGGGTTTTGGGTTTTGGGTTTTGTTCTAGGGTTTTGATGCCATTCCTCTCTCTCTATTTGCATAAAACCCTTGAAATTTGTGCGAATACGAATTGCGAACTTTTAAAATCTAGTTTCCAGCGATTTTTATAAAAATACTGGTCGAAATTCACCAAAAACCGATTGGGAAAAATACCCGATTTATTCTCGTTTTTGGTTAGTTTGAAATTTTTGGGGTGATTTTCCCCAAATTTTGTGGCTCAAAACCCATCGCCATTTTGTTGCGGGCTCTAAATTGCGAAACGCTCTCATCTAAATTTCCACCTTTTTCGCGCCCAAATGGTTGTTTTCTCTCCGTTTCATCCCTTGCCATGGCCCCGTTGCAACGGGGTATACCGACAGGCGAAAGGGAAAAGGGGGGCGGCTGTGGGCCCCCCCGTTTTTTCGGGGCGCGGGTGGGGCGGGTCGGATTAATCGGTCAGCTGGACGCTCGCGGCAAAAGGGGGTTTCTAAATTAGTTTTCCCTTTTTGGATTTTTACTTAGGCCAGCCTTAGATTTTGGTTAAAAGGGGGGGTTTAAGCCCAGGTTTGGGGTTTTGGCCCCCTGGCCGGGGGCCTCCAAAGGCTTCGGCTTGGCCCCTTATCAGTTTTTGGGGGTTTTTGATTGAGATGCCATTTTGCGAATTTTTCGTGTTCAGTTTTTCAAAATTCAAACCTTAAATTTTAAAATTGGCCATTTTCCGGTTCCCCGAAATTAAAAACCCCAAAAAATTTATAAAAAAGTTTGGTTTGGGGAAAAATTTCCCCCTTTTGAGGTAAGGAAAAGTGTTTTAAAGCCCCCCGGGCCCGTGGGTAAAATTCAAAAGCCGGTTTTCCTAACCTTTTTGGGGAGTGCTGTATTTTACCCCAAAAATGTTTAATTTTTTTTTTATAAGGTTTAATTTTTGAATTTTTTGGTCTTCCCCGGAAAAACCCCTTTTAAAACCCCATCTAGAGGGTTCCGGCCCCTTTGAAAAGGTTTTGGGGGGGTTCCCCCAAAAATTTCATCCCTTCAAAACCCCGGGGCCCGGACGAGGCTTTTTGGGGGATTTGGAGCGGGCAGGCTTGGGGTTTTTTGGCCGGGGCCAGGCCCCGGGGAGCGGGTTTTGGGTTTTTTGGCAAGGCGGGCAGGCGGGCTTGGGTTTTTTGGAAACCCAGGCAGGCAGGCAGGCAGGCAGGTTTTGGGTTTGGGGCAGGCGGGGGCAGGCAGGTTAAAAGGTTGGGCAGGCAGGCAGGCGGCGGGCAGGCAGGTTTCCCCCCAAAGGACGGGGCTTCTTTTGGGGTTAGGCAGGCCCCCAGGCAACTTTGGTTGGGCAGGCAGGCTTAGGCGGGGCAAGCAGGCAGGGGGGAAGGTTTTTGGGCTTGGGGCAGGTTTAGGCCTAAGACGGGGCTTCGCAACAGGCAGGCTTTCTTCAACTCTACCACATACTATAACCCTCAAACCCATTCCGTTCCGCTGCAAAATACGACTTGTCAGCAACACCTCTCTCCCTCCTCTAAACTCTCAATCCAAAGCAAAGCTGCCCCCTCACCTCATCCCCCCCCTCCTCCTCACATCTTTGCCGCCCTAATCCCCTCGTTATCAATCTGCAGCCCCGCTTTAATCATTTGAGACTGGGGGTCTATTTTCCGAATATTCCCCTCTCCCAAAACGGCCGTTCCCCCTCACTGTCGGCGGGGGCACTAAAACGCAATTTACGACTCCCGGAAAACTGGCAGGCTGGCGGCATCCTGGAGGGCCCACCGCCCAGGTGAGGTCAAATGGGTTTTTTCTGGGTTTTTATAAAGTCACAACGAATCACTGCCAGTTTGCCTTTGTGGTAAATTTTTCAAAGAATCTCTGCTAGCTACCCATCATTCTAGGCTTGGAACTGTATGACTTTTGAGCCTTTTTTCAGAGAAACAAGTTCCCTTTCTTCAAAAAGCTTTTCTCAATCCGCTTCTCCCGCCTAGCTGTCAAGTGTTGCCTGCCGGGGGTCATTTTTTAGCGCCCAAGACATAGGGCCACCCCGGGGGCCTTTCTGCAATCATTTTTCCGGGATCCGGGCGGAGGAGGAGGAAGAAACTCGACCCAAACTTTTAGCTGTATTACGTGGGGAAATGGCTTTTAGGAATTGTTAGCTTACTTTAAACTTTTGCCTGAATCATGGTAAGCTTGGACTTAGTCTAAGCCTGGGCCTGCGCCTAAGCTTAAGCCGACGCTACGCCAAGCCTACGCCTAAGCCAACCCTAAGCCTATGCCTAAGCCTAAGCTGCTACGCCTAAGCCTATGCCTAAGCCTACGCCTAAGCCTAAGCCTAAGCCTATGCCTAAGCCTAAGCCTAAGCCTATGCCTAAGCCTACGCCTAAGCCTAAGCCTATGCCTAAGCTGACCCCGAAGCCGAATTCTTGATAGAACTTGGCAATTCCTGCCTCGACAGCCCTTTTAATGCTACCACCCCCCCCCATGACCCCCGGGCGAGGATCATCCCACGCTCCGGGTCCCCATAAGCCGTGCGGCCGCTATGCATTTAGATGAGCATTATCTACCCTCTCCGCATAGACATGATATAGAACGTTGCCTGTAGCGTATATTACATCGAAACTACCATTGTTTTTAGGATGGTTTCGGGATTTTCGTTCGGTAATTCGTCTAAATCGTCTACCTTTAAACCCTTTATCTTCCAAACTTTTCATTTTTATTCGTTCTCTTTTCGCTACCTTTAATACATGATTTAGAATTTTCTTTGGTGTTGCATTTCTGGTGATTTTATATATGGATTTTTGGGTATTTCAATGTTCTAAAAATGTCGGAATTTAGTTTTCTTTTCGACATTTCTTTTTCGGAATTTTTGCCTTGCTGGTACCTTTAAAGTGTTTATAGATAGAGACTGCATATTTCGGAAAACATATTTTTTTTGCCACCCTTTCGGCGCTTCTTTTCAGAGTCCCATTTTCCCATGCTCCCCAAGTGCACCACCCTCGACAGTCTGCATGCATATGTTGGGTGTGGTGTCCACTCCATTAGTATGCCGGGATGGATGGTGCTGTGGCTCCCGCCCTGTAGGGCCCCGCACTTTTCGGGCGGCATTCAAAAAATGTGGACCCTGGCCTCGGTAAAAACCCTTGCTCAAGCGTCTGCTAACTTGCCCTTGCTTAGTTTTGGATAAAAACGATTTTTCTGCTTGTTACATCCTCAAGAATCTTTGCTAGCACGCCGTGACGACATCGATTCTGCCGGTTTCGGTCGTTTTCGGCCTTCAAAACCAATTTCCCTAAGGATCTCCGTTAGCTTACTTTAAATTAACTTTTTGCTAAAAACAAATTTTGTGATTTGTACTCGTCCCAGGCATCCTTTCTTCTAGCAGTCCTTTCCGCCTTAATTCGAAAAGTTCGGCTTTTTTGGACCCTATATCAGCGCAATTCCGGTTTTTTGTCATTGATTCACCCTTCCTAAATGGCCTCTGCTGGCTTGCCTTATTTTTGATTTGCAAAAATAATCATTTTTAGCGCCCAGGCTTCTTCAAAAATCTCTGCTAGCTCGGCAGCAGTCCTTTTCTACCCGTAAAAATTTGTGACCTCGTTCCTAGGCCCGTTTTAGTGAACTTTAAAGATACCTGGAAGCCAAGAATCTTAAGAATGCTGTAGTCCCGATTTCCCATTCCTCTTAACCTTCCGAATCTTGCATCCTTTGGCCGGTGGCCAGCGTGGCCGGCGAGCTGGCCTGGGTGGATGGGGGCGGGTGGGCTAGTGTGCCGCCTGCCTCGATTAATCAGAATGGCATAGTGAGGAGGGCGAGAGAAAGAGAGCGAGAGAGGGAGAGAGAGAGAGAGAGAGTGACGCCGGCCATCGGCCCCAGCCATCGGAGGGGAGGACCTCAACCCCCGATTGAGACATTGACACCACCACCACCACAGCCATACACCCCATTCAACCTCCCATTTATTTGCCTGGCATTGCTCGCTTTTTCAAGGGCCGTTGAAGGCAAAATCCTAGCGCTAATTTGCATTTTTGGAAGTTCATTAACCTTAAAATATTGCGACTTTAAAAGGCGGCATAAGGAAAGGCTGCGTTTTGGGCATAGATTTAGGCTCAGGCTTAGGCTTAGGCTTTGCCTTGGACTTAGCTTAGGCTTAGGCTTAGGCTTAGGCTTAGGCTTAGGCTTGGTAGGCTTAGCCTTAGACTTGGCTTAGGCTTAGGCGTCTCCGAAATCCAGTTCTTTTGAAAATTGAGGTCAGGATCCCCTTCTTAATTTGCATATTTTCGAGGTTTTTCTGAAGTATGCGCTTTTTCAAACCCGTTATTTTTTCATGACTTCCCGGCGCCCTTAGACCTCCCGACTCCTTTTTCTGTAACTCCCAATGAATGGACTCACCGCCAATAACCGTTCCCACGCCCCGACCCCCACATTAATGGGCGCACCTAACGAGCTCGGGGGCGCGGGGAGTCGACTCGTCCGACTTGGCCAAGTGCCAACCCCCCTTGACATGGCCTTTGTCTCTTTGCTACTCATCACTCACTCACTCGGCCGGCATTGGGCTGGGGTGTCTAAGGTTCTCTGGGCAGTTTTAGGTCGATTCCGCGTTCCACAAGGGTCGGTGATAGTCTAACTTAATTTCTAGCCATTTTTCTAGTCGCTTTGCCCCAATCACGCCAATTAGACAAATTAGCAACAATTTTGGAGGAATTTCTGGTCATTGTTTGGCCCAGTTTGGAGTCAAATCGACTGCGAAGCGATCAAAATCGTGAATTTTAACAGGATCTAGCTCTCTCTCTCTCTCTCTCTCTTTATCTCTCTCGCTTTCGTTCACTCTCTCCTTCTTTCTCTCCTCTCTCTCTCTTCTCTCTCTCTCTCTCTCTCTCTCTCTCTCTCTCTCTCTCGCTGTCGCCCTCTTTCTTGCACTCACCCGCTCTATCGCTCTCTCTCCTATGAAACCCAACATTTTCAAACGATCCTCCTTCCCTTAATGATTGTCTTTCTTCTCCCTTTAGGGTATATGTTGAATGCCCTTCTGCCATTCGCGTGGGTCTTCTGCTTGTGGTGTGCCAGATGTTATCAATCAATCAACATGCCCCGAGGCCATCCCCCCCCCCTCTAGAATCCCCCACCATCTCCCCTTCTGCCCAAAATTGGGTGCCAAACGGCCATAAATCTCAGCCCGCGCATATCAATGACTCTAAAATCCGCTTAACACGCCTAAATCTACGAATCACGCCAAATTCCGTTTCCCTAGACCCGATTTTTCAGGTGGTGAATGTCCCGGGGAAGGACGTGAAAAACCGGAAGCGCCCATCTGACGAGGACTACGACGAGTACGAGGCCATGGAGAGGGGACGGTTGCCCCACGAGGAAGAAGCTGACCTTTACGCTGTGCCGGACACGGCTGCCGGAACCGGATACGCACCAATGGGCACGACGTCGGCAAGATGGTTGGATAGGATTAAGGTAGAAATTCGGGTTGGGATTGACTTAGACTTAGTATAGACTTGGCTTAGGCTTAGGGTTAAGCTTTGTTTAGGTTTGGCTTAGGCTTAAGCTTAGGCTTGGCTTAGGTTTAGGCTTGGGCTTAGACTTAAGCTCTCCTACCTTCAAAGTCAGCTTTTCCCTTTCAGATGAAGCCCGGCGAGTGTATCCCTTACCGGGGAGAAGCCTGCAAGCATTTTTTGGCCGGCCGAAGCGTGCTAATCACCAGCGAGAGCAGGGAGGACATGTATGACGTCGGTGGGTCATTTTGAAGCTTTGGAATTTGCTGGCACTATCCATTAGAAGTTCGAATCTAAATGGTGCGTTTTAAGACCGTAATCTCCGGGCAGCGATGTTGTTCATCGCCAACCATCCCTCCGTCTCCACCGAGTGCAAGCAGTACTCCCAGGCGGTCGCTTGCTACCATATGTATAAGGTGATTTTTGCGAGGGTTTAAATGGTTTCGATCTCTCTCTCTCTCTCTCTCTCTCTCTCTCTCTCTCTCTTTCTCACCCATCCCCTGCAGGTCTGCGACGACGCCGGAAGCAGCACCGCAAATGTCCAGAGGATATGCCGCAGCGACTGTGACCGGATACAAAATGACGTCTGCCCAAACGAATATGCCATGGCGGCACAGCATGAACTTGTCGGTGACGGCCCGAAAGCCCTGCTCCCCTCCTGTGTGGCGATCCCGCACCATGCCCCGAATTGCATCCAGGTCATCGACACCCCCAAGCAGGTTGGTGCTTCAATGGGTTTTACAAGAGAGTTTCGGCTCGTGATGGGCTAGCTGTCGCAGTCCCTTTAAAGCAGTTAAACGTGGGATTTAAGTCAGTTAATGAACTATAGCGTCGAACTTTTCAGACCTCCTTCAGCCCTGACGCAGCCGCCCGGCCACCCCATTGGTGCTACAATGATAATGGGAAATCGTAAGTATAAAATATTTAAGGATAGGCTTAGGCTTCGACCAAATTTATTTATGTATTTTTCTTTTAGCTACGAGGGCACGGTTAGCTCGACGGAAGACGGTCACCAATGCATGCCATGGTCGGAGGCTCCATCCAATCGAGAGTTCAACACTCGGGCTTTTCCGGAGCTGCGGACCGCCCGGAACCATTGCCGGAACCCTGGCGGGAAGCGGACTCGCCCCTGGTGCTTCAGTCGACCCAAGGGGCTTGAAGCGTACTGTGACGTGCCGCAATGCCCACAGGATCCGAGGATTGGGCCCGAAGGGCCGAGATCGAATGGGGTAGGTGGGGGTAGGAGGAGGAGCAGAGCTCTTCGAGAAATCGGATGGTATCAAATTAGCAGAGACTCGTGAAGAAACTGAGTTTATCATGACATAAAGGGCAAGCTAGCAGAGTTTCCTCATTCCAGACCTCCCCCTCGAACCTCTCCGAATTGTGGTGGTCCCTGCCCGCCAATCTGCAGCTTGGTCTCCTCGTCGGCGGTGTCGCCACGCTCGCCCTGCTGTTGCTGATCCTCTGCTGTGCGTGTTGCTGCAGAGTAAGTCACATCCAACATACCAGTAGAGCTTCATCCAAACTTCAGAACAAGAAAAAGACGTCCACAAAACAGCGCGGCGCGCAGCAGCCGGTGCCCCATTTCTCGGTGACCAGTGCCCCGACTTCTGTGGTGGCTAGGTGAGTCTAAAACTACGTTTCGCAACTATCAATAGTGAACCGTTTAGCGCGACCAACTCGGCATACTGCAGGAAACTGCAGCTGAACGGGACGTCGACACCGATTCTTGGAGGGAGACCTGCACCTATGGAAATGGCCGCGTTACTGCCACATCAGCATAATAATAATCATGGTAAGGGGGAGGGTGAGAGCGAGAAAGACAGAGAGGGCGAGTGCGAGAGAGCGATAGAGAGGGAGAGAGCAAGAAAAAGAGAGTGAGAGATAGAGAGAGAGAGCGCGCGAGAAAGAGGAGAGAGAGAGAGAAAGAGAAAGAGCAAATTAAAAAAACTAAATTATCGCATTTTCCAGGCACCGGCCCTCCATCTTATGCCGATTCCTACCGTACCGTATCCCACCAAGATTACCACATGCTAGAAATCCCGGCAAGAGATGTAAGTAAAATTTTAAAGGGACTAGGAAGCAACATACTGTATTTTTTAATATATTTTTCCTTTTCCAGCTTTCCCTCGGCGACCAAATCGGCACTGGCCACTTCGGGGTTATCCACGCGGCCCAGTGGCGTACCACCGTAGCCCACGAACCGCTTACCGTAGCCGTGAAGATGGCCAGAGCGGAAGCCAGCATTCAGGAGACGAAGCAGCTTGAAGAAGAGGTTTGTTTGGTGCTTCGGAGATCATCTAATTTTTTTCCAGATCCACCGTATTGCCTACTTCGATCACCCGCACGTCGTCCGGCTTCTCGGAATTACGCGTTTTGAGGGCAATAGATTGGCTGCGGTTTATGAGTATCAGGTAGGAGAGGGAGAGAGAGAGAGAGAGAGAGAGAGAGAGAGAGAGAGGAGAGAGAGAGAGAGAGAGAGAGGAGAGAAAGAGAGAGAGAGGTAGCAACAAAATTTCCAAAGGCAAAATTCACATTTTTCCAGATCTACGGCAACGTGCACGACCTGATCTCCATCAAATCAAGCGGAACGGAAGCGGAAAAACGTGCCGATCAAGATGAATTCATCCGAGTGGCCACCCAAATTGCTCAGGGAATGGAGTATCTCGCTTCGTTCCACCAGCCGCATCGCGACCTGGCTGCCAGGAATTGCCTTGTTGGTGACGGGCGTGTGATCAAGGTGATGACGTTCGGAATGCACAGGACTGCCTATGACGCCGATTACTATCATGTAAGTTTTCGATTTTTACGCAGTATCGATTACCGTAGCCTTTTTAACATATTTCAGAGGTGAAACTCTCAAAAATTACATTTTGCTCTTATAGATGATCCACCGCGGCCGAATGCCAATTCGCTGGATGTCGCGTGAAGCCCTGGAAGGCCAGCGATACGGCGAGCCCTCGGATGTCTGGGCTTTTGGTGTGACGTTGTGGGAGATGTTCAGGTTAGTGGAGCCTTCCAGGGTGTACCTTACGTCCTAAGACGCTTGGTGTAAGCTATCGTATAATCACGTAGTTTGTAGTTTTCCATGCGCAGCGTATGAGTGCGTAAGGCTAGCTTATTTTGCCTCGGAGATCTGCGTAACGATACGTACCTAAGCGTAGCGGTGCGTAGCTCTGCGAATTCCTATGTAGCCTCGCGTACCTCAATGTAACTCGCAAAAAACCATCCCTTATTTTGTCTTTCAGCTACGGCCGTATCCCCTACGAGGGTCTATCCGATCAGCAAGTGATCGGCGCCATCTCGACACGACAACTCCTCGAATGTCCGCCCCTCTGCCCTCCCAACATTTACAGGTGCGTTGTTTAGTTTTCCTTTAGAAATTTCGATTCCGATGGGATGGATTTTGACTTCTCGAGCCATTTGAAACATCCAGAAACCTAGAAGCCTGTTTTCAGTCTTATGGTCGAGTGCTGGACGGAGAACCCGGAGCGACGACCAACCTTCGCCGAAATTCGTCCTCGGCTGGAGGGATGGACGATGAACAGCCCGGCACATTCTCTTCTACAGCATAGAGCTCCGTCAACGAGCACCCATTCTGGTAAGTCGGTTGCATAGAGGTTTAGGATTGGGCTTGGGCTTGGGCATAGGCTTAGACTTAAACTTGGGCGTCGGCCTACCCTTACGCTCTGCTTAGGCTTGACTTAGGCCTAGGCCTAGGCTTAAGCTGTTTAACAAAACGTATTTCTGTCATTTTCAGGTTCTTCCGGCGCTCGTGGAATCGGGCAAAACCGTGCCCTCGCCCCGTTCCAACAGCCGACGACACGCGGGAGACGTGCTGGCGAGGAGGGATCCCCGCTCGTGCGCCGTGACGCTGCCTACCACTATTCTGATGACGACGACGCGTCGCAGGAATCTGATTAAACGCCTTTTTGCTGTCACTGCCCCTTTAAGGGATTTCCTTCATAGATTTCAGTTTCGTGAAGCCGCCCTAATTTCCATATTTCTGGTCAGGGTCATTTTTATGAATCTCCTATCAAAATTTTTTTAACAACTACCGTATCCCTCGCTGGATATTTTCCTATTTTGCGACCAAAAATCGTCTTCCCCTCCTCCATACAGACGGGTCCACCTCTCTTTCCTACAGTAGGTCTGCGACTGAGACTGTTCGGATTGTCTTTCGTAGTTGTGTTTCCATATTTGCCTCTCTCTCTCACTCTCTATTTATATTCTCTCATTTTGTATCATATTCGATTTTGTGCTCGACTACAGTGTTCCTCTCTCCCCCATCACCTCTTCTGCCACAGGGTTCCCCCAAAAGAAAAATGTTCTCAAATCCCATGTCTATATATCTGAATCTGATTCCAAGATATGATACCTATTCTGCCATTTGCTGTGATTTTATGTGGTCTTGATAAATGTCATAATTTAATTTTTTTGAAATTGGCAGAAAATAGAGAGAGAGAGAGAGAGAGAGAGAGAGAGATGGCGAACGTCCGAAGCCACTTAAATCAATATATTTACACATTTGATGCCCTGATTAAGCGCACCAAAATACAAACAATCGAAAATATGCTAAAAACAGCTCTCGAAGTGGTATTGATGGTGTTGCATAGCTTATAGGCGTCGTCTACACAAGTCGTATCTGAAATTGCTGTTTCAGCGCTGTTGCGTTTTCCTTAGAGAGAGTGCGAAAGAGAGAGAGAGAGAGAGAGAGAGAGAAGGACGGAGGGAGAGAGCAAGTGAGTGAAATTCTTGTTAGAAGAATTCTAAAATCCTACTATATATAAAAAATAGTGTTTGTGTGTGTGTGTGTGTATGACACTTTGCATGCAACTTCCGTCAGGTTGTTCCAGTCGTATCTCAAGAAGGAGAGTAGTTAGGGGCATGTTTGATACGTCATTAGGAGCGTAATGGTCTGGAGGTGACTGCACGCATATCAGATATATGAAAATCCCTTATTTTCGACATTAAATTTTAGTTTTTGTTGAAAAATCCAAGACCCTCTTTGTTAGGAATCAATTAGCATGCACCGGAAGTGGCGGTAGCCTATATAAAGGAGCAGAACGCGCATTTCTCATCTTTTTTCAGCCTCGGTGGGGCACAATTATGCAAAATGAAGGACATCATAGGATGAGACGGGGCCAGGGTTGAAAAGTCGCGAAGCGGCTTTTCAACCCTGGTTGTATCTAAAAATAAAATACAAAAGAGTTAAAAGTTAGAATAATTGACACGGCAACTCACTGATATATCCCTGTTTGTACATAAATGTCCTGTCAACAGGGCAGTAGCCGCCAATGTCATCACAAACAGATCGTAACACCCCCCAACGGCACGACATCGTTCGGTTGACCGCGCTGGAAAAAAAAGTTTATTTAATTTTTTTGGCTCTGTTTTTCTCATTATGCAAATTACTCAGTACTGTAGTTTAACGTATCCTTTAGACAATCTCAGTATAAACAAAATTGAAGATGAACTAGCAAACAAATTTCTGGATTTTTGAAATTTCTCAAAACCCACTAGCACTCATCGCCATATCGGTAATCGCCGCAATTCGAATATTCGGTCTTCGTTTGCTCGCGCATTCCCGCAACGGCCGTCCGACAATTCACATACCTTTGATCTTCAAAACCGATAGAATTTTGCATCAATTCTTCAATTCTTATCGTTACATAGTTCATGTTGATGAACAAGCGCAGATAGCTCTCCGCCTCCACCGAGGTGTCGCTGGGAACGTACTGGAATTTGGCCTTCAAAGGTCGCTAAGCCTACTGGCTTACTCTAGCGATTGTCGGCAGATCGAAGCAGCGCGTCTTCGTGCTGCCGAGGCAGTCGTTCAGCTTATCGACTTGGCTGAAATTCGGTAAGCTTGGGATTAGGCTTAGGCTTAGAACTAAGCTTAGGCTTAGGCTTAACACTCACTCGCATGCCACATTCGTCTCGCTGATTTTGAGGGCTGAGAAAGGCGGAAATTTGGTGGCCTTGACGGGCACTGTTCGATTGAGGTAGATGAGATTTTGGAAACAGTTGAAGGCCGTCTAAATATCGATAAACCAGGGAATACATCAGAATCTCACCACATAATCTATCGTCTCGCAAACCGAGGGCGCCAACGCCTTGTCGGCATAAAAGTTTTCTTGGGGTGAAGCTGAACGTTTCAAAATTTTCATAAACATTTGGAAACTGTCAAATGGTTGTGGTATGGAAAAATAGGGTTCTTTCGCATTATCGGGGAACCAACTTTTTTTCTTAGATTCTCTTTTTTTAAACAGAAATAGTGGAAGTGTTTCTAAATGGTTTTTTACTCTTACCAAACTTGAAAACTTTTGAAATTTGTACGAAAAAATACGAAAAATATCGATTTTTTTGACCGAAAATCGCCGATTTTTTGCCAAAATTCTTGTTCCAAAATTCAAAATTTGTTAAAGTTTTTAGTTATTTTTCTAGTTGAAATCTAGTTATATATTAATAAACACATTATTAAAACACTGTCCATGAACTTACTAGGCAGTTCTCGACTCATACAAAAAGCCAACCCCGATAATGCGCAAGTGCCAAAAATAATCATATGAACGTTTTTAGCGCTTAAAGACGCCGCGACATACCTAACAAAACCAAAATGCCCGCGAAAAACATGAATCGAAGAAGCATTCCGGCAGCCGAGGAGGGCCCGACCCTGAGAAAGTGTGCACCGACCCCGAAACGGAGGGACCCCGACAAAGGAGGCTGATAACGGCATCAAAAAGGAGAAGAAGAAGAAGAAAGACGGTTTTCCCTCTAGGCGTCAACGTGTGGTTCCAATCGCATAATAAGAATTAGATACGACGCTGGGATTACACGGTTTTTGACCAAAAATTGTGGGTTTTTGGGGATTCCTTGGACTAAAGTGGCACTGTATATCATAAAATGTTTGTATTATTAAATCTCTGTTTTGGAAAAACTATAGTGTAGTTCACTCTTTACTTGAGGCAAAATAGAAATAAATCGCAAGAGCCAAGACCAGCAAAATCGAGGGCCGCTTGCAGGAGCACGGTCGCTCTTCACACGTCTCGTACCCGAACATTCGCATCTGCAACAGTTGGCTTGGGATTAAGCTTAGGCTTTTAGGCATAGAGGTCCGCTCAGGCCAGGCTCAGGCCAGGCTCAGGCCAGGCCGCCGAGGCTCAGGCCAGGCCGCCGAGGCTCAGGCCAGGCCGCCGAGGCTCAGGCCAGGCTCAGATCAGGCCGCTGAGGCTCAGGCCAGGCTCAGATCAGCCGCCGAGGCTCAGGTCAGGCGGCCGAGGCTCAGGCCAGGCTCAGATCAGGCCGCCGAGGCTCAGGCCAGGTTCAGGCCAGGCTCAGGCCAGGCTCAGATTAGGCCGCCGAGGCTCAGGTCAGGCCGCCGAGGCTCAGGCCAGGCTCAGATCAGGCCGCTGAGGCTCAGGCCAGGCTCAGATCAGGCCGCCGAGGCTCAGGTCAGGCGGCCGAGGCTCAGGCCAGGCTCAGATCAGGCCGCCGAGGCCAGGCCAGGCCGCCGAGGCCAGGTTAGGCTTAGGCTTAGGCAGGCTTAGGCTTAGGGCAGGCTTGGCTTGGCTTGAGCAGGCTTAGGCACTTAGGTTAGGCTTAGGCTTAGGCTTAGGCTTCGGCGGCAAACTTGGCAAAAACTACCCGGAGTTCGCCGCCTATCCGTTCCTCTAGTGCCCCAGGTGGGTGGCGAGTGGGGGCGCGGCCCAAAGCAAAATTACCCGTATATTGTTGTAGGCGCAGAAGGCTGTTTTAATCTTTTGGCCGCAGTCACGTTGGAAGAGGACGAGCTGGCATCTTGCCACTGTTACCATGTCACTGAATTAACACTTGTTTTTTTATCGCCTAAAAACCCACCGGCACGCCGGGTTATGCAAATCATCATCACAATGGTCAAGCACAGCCTTGTGCAGTTCGTCGTCCTCGATCGAGTCGTAGCATTGGAAATATTCGATAACTAGAATGTCCACATTTTTTGAGCATTTAAAATTAAACCCACATCTCCGCGAGTTGCTACAGTACAGCTCGAACAGCGCCAGCTCTTCCGCGTACGCCTTCGCGTCGTCTGAAGCCATTTCTAACGTACTAATCACTAATCACTCTTACCCATGGTATTCGTTAGTTTCGACAGCGTTTCCAGCGTCAAACAATCCTCGTATCGGCTTCCCAGAACGAAGGAAGAAAAAGGTTCTGAAAACGTAGACATAGCTTGTAATGAATCGTACTTGCACAAATTCGCGGCATCGATTTGTATCCGGTCAAAAAGTGGGTAGAAATTCCGGGGGAGTTTCCCCTGATCGTCCAGCTGATAGTTGTAATTCTCGATGAATGTTGTCATGCATCCTTTAGTTCTCTAAAATATTGATTTTATGGTTTTAACAAAATTTCGAGCATTTGTCTTATTTTAAAAAAGTTTAATAAGATTTTCATCCTAAAACAAAATACGATTTTTACTTAAAACGGCAAAAAGTTATATTTTTCAGTAAATCTCCATTTTTTTAAAACGTTTTTTCGGGTGTTTCCATGGTTTGGAAAATTCAAAGATGGCTATTGAAGAATTTTAATAAGATAGTTCTGAGCATAATAAACATTTCTGGATTCATAGGGAAAATTCTGCCCCCCCCCCCCGATAATGCATAAGCTCACCTCAAATTCCTCATTCGAGCAGCTCTTATTACTCGGGCCGGGCAGCACAAAGATATTTGGTTGTAGGTGGCTCGTCGAATTTTGAGTAAATGCCAATGAGCCCAGCACGGCTACACTATACTATAGACAGCTATAAAATGTGGCTTACCAAGCGAGGGAAGCATTTTCCGGGTTAGATACGAACAATAAAAAATAAATACAATATTTAGCTACCCGCCAATAGTGTCGACTCGTACTTGGGACCTGTCTGATTTCGAGTTCTGCGCGTCCAAAAAGGCACGGCGGCCATTTTGTGTAGGGCAGGCCGGGCGTAAAAATGTAATAAATTGACACTAGGAAAAGAGACCGCCACAGATAAAGGTAGCGCGTAATGGCCGTGCCTTCGTGTCGAATTGCGTTCATTTTGGGTTCGACGAATCGCAAAAAATGCGAAAAATGGGATGTTTGATGAGAGGGCGGCGGTTCGGGTGTATTTTTAGGCTTCAGAAGTCTCTAAACGATAAAATTCTATGAAATGAAGGGTTTCTCAGGTTTATGAATATTTTGCCAAACTAGAAATGAAACTTTATTTACGAAAATCCGCTTTCTAACCACCTTTTTTAATAAAGGCAGTTTGTGGCGTCTATTTTAAGGCGTTAATTGGTTTGGTTAAGTTTTAAAGCATCCATTTGTTTCATTCGACTTGATTTTTATGTTTCTGAATGTTTTCTAAAAGTAGAAATATATCGAAGTTATGAAAATACGCTATCCAACCCACGTTTTTGATTGGAGGGATGCACCTGGGGCCGATTTTGAGACTCTTCAGATTTTTTAGAGCAGAAATATGCAGGAATTTACGTAGATTCTATGTTTTAGAAAACTAGCAACGTGTTATGTTATTTTATTTCACGAAAACAAATTTTCTACCCCTTTATCTCTCTAAAAATCAAAAATGCTGAGCCGTTTCTGGACGGCCGAGTTGCGCCGCCCGCGCAGGTTCAGTCGGATGTGGTCCTCACTGGAGAAGGAGTTACGGTGTTGGGTGCTGGATTAAATGGCGTAATCCGCTAAGTAAGTCTAACCTTGGGACGCCGAGCGTGATCACCGATTCTTGATGGCTAGCCCTCCGTCGTTCGAGCGGGGAGGCAAGCGATACTCTTCTCACGTCCATCGGTGCGGCCATCGAGATCGACCTGGAATCCTACTATATATAAAAAATAGTGTTTGTGTCTGTGTGTGTGTGCCACTTTGCATGCAACTTCCGTCAGGGTGTCCGGAGGATATCTCAAGGGGGGAAGGGTATTAGGCTACGTATGATACGTCATTAGGCGCGTAATGGATTGGAGATGAATGCACGCTTACCAGATTTTGCAAATTATGCTATTTTCGACATTAAAAATCAATTTTTGTTAAAAAATCGGACAGCCTCTTTGTTAGGAATGAATTAGCATAAGCCGGAAGTGGCGGTAGCCTATATAACGACTGAGATGGTGCATTTTTGATTATTGCTCATCGAAATTCGGCCGAATTATGCAATGTGCGGGATATTATGGGCTCAGACGGGGCCAGGGTTGAAAAGTCGCGAAGCGGCTTTTCAACCCTGGTTGCGTATTAAATGAATCCAACGAGTATATGAAAAATCTATATTTTTGATTTTTTGAAAAAAATTGTAAAGTTTTGACTTTTAGGAATAGTGAAAAAACTATTTAGAATCAATTCCGCTATTTTTATTTGAAAAGTTAGATCTTAAGAAAAAAGTTGCCCCCGAGATAATTCAAAAGATCCGATTATGGATCCACGCATTATATTACGACCTCCTGTGGGGGCCGCCGGTCTGCATTGGGTTGAGCGTCAATTGAGAGAGTGGCACGATGGAGATCCTTCTCGAAGGACGACGTTCAGTTGGCACCATCAAATCAGGAGATTGAGGCGTCGAGAAGGGCTAAAACTAGTAGTTCAAAGGCTTAAACTTTGTCATACCTCGTTCGGCTCGTCCTCGACGACAATAAGTTGTTGCTCGTCGAGCAGCTCATTCTCCTCGAGTAGCATCGCCTAAAATCGATAATTCGAATTTTGGAAAGCCATGTACCTCGGCAAACTGCTTCTGTCGATCGCTATTAATCGTGCCCCAGACCGATTTGAAGAGGTAGATGAAGATTTCGAGTAGCGTCACCGTCGACATTCCGAGGAAAAGGCCCATCGAGCCGGCAATGTTACCTTAAAACAAGAAACGGTTAAAAAACCCATTTTTATGGCAAATTTTCGGTCATAAACATATAATAAACGTCCAGCTAACGGTAAAGCTTTTGAACCCACTCAACAAGTCGGCCGTCTGGAGCTGCTTCTGCTGCTCGTGGCGCTCGTAGGAAATCTCGCGCATGTAGACGTTGACGAGAATCAGGGGATCGCTGGAATGTAAAAATGGCTTAAAAAGTCCCTAAAATTCTGAGGACTTTTCTGCATTTTCATCAGGCTTACGTTTCCTTATGTGAACTATGATCCCGATCCCCACGCCCAAGATTTCCATACGACGTTTTCAGCTCGTACTCCATTTGCTCGCATTTCACGTCGCAAGCGCAGGTGGCAGAATCTGGAAGTTCAAGAATTAAAAACGGTCAATTAAAGCCAAATTAAAATTAAAAAAGTTTAATTAAAAAATAAAAAAATCAATTAAAAATTTTAAAAAGTGAAATTAAAAATACTTTCTAACTTCAAAAGTCAAAACGGTGAATCGTTCGAAGTGAACCCACTGTTAATCGAATCTTTGCACGCCCCGGCGAGCTCGAGCGGCGTGCAAATTGCATACTAAAAGTGCGCTTCAATAGTTGTCAACCTCTTAATTTTCAACGACATTTTCATGACCTTTTGACGTTTTTTTCGCCTTTTGAAGTGCCCCACCTGATCAGCCAGCGTATAAGCCAGCGGGACACATCCGCAAGCTTCAATGTAGCGCTTCATCAGACAGTTGGCCTCGCAGTGGCGTGACGAGTACTAAATGAATCATAATGACGAATCCTGATTCGGATACATGATAAAATTATGAATACATAACGCTAAAATTACCTCAAAAGGGACGATGAGATCTCCATGCAGTGCCGGGTCCCAGCCCGGCTGGCAGAGGCCCCAATCGTGACGCGCGAGGAGGGTTATCTGAATTGGCGTTGAACTGTACTTTCATTTTCTATCGTTTTTTGTAAATCTTAGCTGGCTTACGTTCTTCACATCCATTCCGGCATAAAGCGCCGTCTCCGGAGGTACTGAGATCGACTGCGCGCGCATTGATGGGAACTCTAAAATATCATTTTTCCACTCCAAATGCGATCAAACCATTATTCTCGTGAACCGCCACGCGTACGCCCTCGTCGGCAAAGACATCTGGTAGAAGATTATCATCTGGAAGTGACGTTTAGCATAGAAAAAGTAACTTCGTTTTTCCTACCTTCAAAGCTCACCCCAGCGCGCAGCAAAATCTGCCACCCGTGCGCCCAGCCGGAAAACCATTGTCGACGATTGGTATTGGTGAATCTAAAGAAAATTTCTATTTTAAAGCTGAAACGATGAGCCTGAAGCCTATCCATAAGCCTAAGCCTAAGCCTAAAACCATACCTGATACAAAGCCCCGAATCCGTGAGAATTTTCTGCGTGGCGTTGCAGCAATCTTGCAGCGGCACCCCGCCAAAAGCACACCATTCAACCAAAGACTCGCAGTCATTACTAAACTATTATTCGATTTCATTTTGCGAAAACAAACCCAGCAAGCCGGAAAAACTCCAAAAACGAAAAGGGCTTCTTGTTCGCTTTCTCGTAGTGTTTTGTGTAGTTCTAAAAATTACTTTTTGACGTTTGTATGCTTGTAACGAACGATAAATTCTCGATGTTCTTTTTCGAGCCCGGGCACATCGTCGTCCAACGCTTCTAGGTAGGCTTTCAGGACGTATTTTAACACCGAGTCCGACATGTTCCAAGCTAAAACACGCGTTTTTGGATGCAAAAATTACAATTATGATAAAAATAACGCTGAAATTATAATTGTCCTTTACCTGCCACTTTCCTCGGGTCGACCGGGCTGGTGTTGCAGATGGTCACATCCGGAAACGGAATCCCCTCCTCGGGCACGATGACGTTCACTTGGAATAATGTCGGCTTCGAGTGATAATTCAGCAGCAAGAAGCCGCTCTAAAAATCGTAGCTATAAAATTCTACTAAAAAGACTTACGTGAACCATAAACAGAAAAAGGCAAGACAGCACCACGACGCACCAAAAAATTCGCGAGGGCCATGTGTTGGAATTATAGATGCGGACCTTAAATTATAACGCTTAAATTGATACAAATTACAAAATAGAAGTTGTTGTATTTAATAGCTAAACTTGATAGCCAAAAACCCACCAAACCGTGATAAGTTGTTAGCCCGGAAAACTCTTTCGTTTCATAGTCGCAAATTTGGAGGTAGATCCGCTTTTTCTTCGAATCCTCCCAGTTTTTCCCTCTTTCGGAATGTAAAATTGTACAAAGGCTCGCCTCACCTTTCCTCCTCCAAGCTCATCGAAAAATTTTTAGTTTATCAACACGATAAAAGCATACTTTAAAGTTTAAACTATATTCAATACGATATACGCCTCGAAGGGCAAGCTTGCAGCGATTATTTAGAGATCCGCGCCTACGGTTTTTGTCGAAGATGTCTGAAGCTGGTCTAATTCGCGAAATCCGTGTCTGTTTCCGCCCTGTGCCCCGCCCCATCGATCCCATGCCCAGGCGATAAGGCCCTGAATTTGCACGCTTTATCACCATGTAAAATCGTTTGTATCACAATGCAAATGCCAGTATAAATAAGTGTAAGGAAACGGGCGTCAAAATCCTCAAAAGTAGTGGAGGCCGCCCTTGCGCAACGCAAAGTCGGCGAGTAGCGGGATGTGGTCGGACGGGACCGACGTGTTCGGCCAACAGCCAAGGGTCCTAAAAGTATACGTTTTGCCTTACAATAAAAATTACCTCCGTAGCATGGCTTCAGTAGGCAACGTCAGTCGTGTAATTAACCGCACGTCATCCAACGGGTCGATTAACACTCCCTGAAAAAGCAATGAAGGTATTTCTTCAATTGTAACAAGCTTCTTTGCGAAGCTGTGCCCTGAAAGGCATCATTAATGCGCCTACAACTGATCGTACCCTGTGGTTTATCACTACTTATTAGGCCCGAGAATCCCCTCCTTGCCATGATTGGGTCTCGATAAAAAAATTCACGTGGCGAATAGCGCCATGAAAAATTTTTTAATGCGCTTACAAATGTGATTTGAAGCGGCGTTAAAATAAAATACAAGCGTTCTGTTACCAGACTCGGTAAAAAAATGTCGATTACAGCAATTTCCAGTCACTTTAAGCTGAAGAAATCTAGCCTTCTCAGTCCCTTTAAAGACATAGTTTACGGCGTGCATAGCACAATTCAAATAAAGTTGCTACCTTTTCCGTTCTGCGATAGCCTTTGATCGAAAAGAAGATGAAATCCGGGTTCGCGACACCCGAGTGGAACGTCGATACCTCGGCGTTGGGCAGAGAGCCGGAATGAGCGTGGCAGTATACCGAGGCCAGACCCTCTAATAGGTGCGTAAACACGTCGTCGCACGGACTTGGGGCCGGCACTAGAAAAAATATTGTAAAAATGACGGCATTTTCCTACTTGGCTTCGTCGAGTAGAACATCGAGTTGCGCGCTAGCTTTAGGAATTCTGGGATTAGCGGATAACCGACAGCGACCGGATTCGAGGAAGTGGTCTGAAAAAGTAAATTTTGGGTCGAAAAACGGCTCAACCTGTCCGGACAATGTGTGTCTGGGCGAGTCACCGAGTGCAAGTCTGAAAAAGGAGATTTGGGAGCTTTCGGAATCTCGGTGAAAAGCTACTTGTGTCCTAGAAGTCCCGGCATGCCTAGCAATTTTACACACACGTTTTACTAAGCTTTCTAATAAAATCATATAGCTTTAAAGCCGAAAACGCTTCAGAAAACTTACAAATACGTTCAAGCAGGTCAAGTTTTGGTAAAAATCAATGATTTTTATTCTAATTGCGATTTCTTTTGCATTTTTTGTAACCTTTGCAAAGCCTTTAAGTAAAAATTAATCTATTTGTGCCAGACAAAAATTTGAACTTTAAGGAAAAAGCATTGTTTCCGCCTTCGCTAAAATAAAGATTACCTGGCCTGTGTGATAAACCGATACAACGGAGAAAACGGCTGCATGTTCATGTCGCCCATGATGAAAAGCGGCGTTGGCTCCCAGGTCTGCTTCTTGATCTAGAAACACGTAAATTCCATCCTTCCCTAGAAAAAACTTTATTGATCGTCGCAAACAGCATCATCAGTTGCAGCAGCTTGATGTCACCCCGTTTTTCGTTGAACAGCAGGTGGGTGTTGGCGAAACAGAGGCGATGCCGCGTCTTCAAATCGCGAACCACGCATACTTGGCCTGAGAAGAATACGGTTTTTTGGAGGCTTACTTACCAACTTGATGCTTGTCCAAAATCGCACGCGAGCTCACGAAATATTCCACTTCTTCGTAGTGCTCCACCCTAAAGCGGTCCTGCAAAAACATACAGCAAGTTGTGATTTCCTAACCTGTTTGAAAGCCAACAAACAACCATCGGGAAATTCGTCAGCTGTCCGTTTCTTGAAGTAAGTCAAATAACCTAAAAATAATGGTTCTTTTAAAAGCAAATGTAACCTTTGGCTTTAAAATAATCCTCATATTGTTGCAGGTGATTCGAGTCAACCTGGAAATGAAAATTTAGAAATTGTTAGCCGGAAAACCTCTTGCAGTCCATAGACATCGGCGCCTAACATCTCGAATTCTTGCGCAAGCAGAGGCCACCGAGATTCCCAGCTAATTGCCCTCGGGTCACTAAAAACGAATAAAAAAAGCCCATCAGATTAACCTTTTCAAGTGCCTATACAAGTACATCGTTCTGGCGGCCGTCGACTGGCAGAGGACGTTGTAGGAGCACACTCGTAACCGCTCAAACTCTTTGTCGGAAGGCGGCGGCTAAAAAAGGGTTCAAAATTCCGTTGAAATGACCGACCCCGACAAATTCAAACTGTCGCATCTCTTCACCAAATTTGGCCCTTGTCGAGACAGTCAATTGATCGACACTAGCCATCACGCCGTGCCGGGTGGGAGGATAAGCGACGGCATATTCTAGAGGGCCGCTCTACAAAAAACACATTGTTAAAATTCAGAAAAATACCTCTGTAAGTTCCGCATTGAGACACGGCACCTCGTCTACTGAAATTAAAAGTTTTTGCGCCAAAGACGCCCTTGCCTGAAACGTCGGTTAATGCCACATTTGCTTTGCGGTTGCTCACAGACCGCACCGCTTTCCGCTTCTTTTTCTAAATGAATGGCGAGGCGTAGAGGTTTTTACCGTAATCCTGTCGTGCGTAAAGTGGTGGTGCGCCCCGGCTTGTCTTTTTTTGGGAAATGTGTGTCTGCTCTGTAAATCTCTGATCTGCAACAAAATAAAACGTGCTCACCTCCAATTTATGACCACTTTCGACGGGCGATGTTTTGCAGGGAGTAACTAAACAAGGAGTTTTAAAACCAAGCGCCAAGATTACTATCACAATGCCCGTTTGGCCATACGATGCCTGACAAGTCCGGTAAGGAGGCGGATCTTGCATTGCTCGTAGAGGCAACCTCAGGGACCAGCGGAAAAGTTGTCCTGGAAATATCAGATTAGAAGAAGATTATGGTATACCTAATCGTTTGCCGATGGGCCGTGACTTTCTCAAAAACAATCTCGGGTTCCTCAGTTTCTCCGGAAGTGCTGGCGACAACTTCCGCGGTCAGATCAACGACATCGACTTCCTTCACGACGCCGACGTCTCGTTTACCTAAAAAATATTGATGAAAAATAATGAAACACTTACTGATGAAATCGATAATGTTAAAGTTGTCCATCCGTCCATGCGGCAGCGAAAATCTGAAATGAGGTAGGATCATTTGAAATTTCGAAAAATACCGAAACTGTACACGCTATGAAAAGAGAGCGAGAGGAATAGAGATAAAAAGAAGTGCGGAAAGGGGAGTGAACTTTGACTATTGATAAGCAAGTATCATCCATCATTACAGCCCTGTAATAACAGTCCAAGATGGGCGGGCAGCGCGCCAGTTCGCAAACAACTAATCGAATCTCTGTTCGCTTTCAAAAACAATTCCACGAGCGTGGAGCTGTTTTTTACTTAAAATAAAAATTAGTTGTTAATTAATTATATATTGAAACTATTTAGCTAATGGCGACCAAGAAATTCATCAACGAGCCGGACGACGTCGTTGACCATGCCTTGCACGGGCTTGTCAAAACCAACGAAAAATTGCGCTATCATCCGGTAGGTTTTATCATTAATCAAAGGAAAGGAGGATAAAAAGCTTAAACTAAATAAAAACTGTTAAAAAATTTGTAAAACTTGCTAAGCACAATTTTAAAAGGAATGAGTCAGACGCTTGAAGAACGATCAACAATCAACTACAAGAAGAACGAATATATCAAGAAGAAGAAGAACTATACTATATATCAAGAAGAACGATCAACAATCAACTAACTAAAATCGTTTAAAATTAATAAAATTTAGTCGTGTTCCCGAGTTATCCTGCGCACCGATTACAAAGACTACCTCGAGGGCGGAAAAGTGGCGCTGCTCGCAGGAGGCGGCTCCGGTCACGAACCGTTTCCGGCAGGTAAAGAAATAAGAGGCCCCGGTCTTTGTTTGTGCCGTCCTCGGCTTGAACTGAAGTTTTCAGGTTTCATTGGTAGCGGGCTACTGACTGGGGCGATTTGCGGGAATGTTTTCGCCTCACCCCCGAGTCAACACGTGCTTGCAGCCCTCGACGAGACTAGGGGCAAAGGTTCGACCAAACAGCGCTTTTTTACGAACGAACGGTCTTTCAGCCGGGACTGTGCTTTTCATCATTAACTATACGGGCGACAGGCTGAACTTTGGGTTTGCTGTCGAAAAATATAAACGAGCTGGCGGAAAGGTTGGTGTTTGTCGGCATTATTTGAGCCCAAAAATTGCCTAATTTGACCTATAGAGTATGATATGACACCTTAGATTACTAAATACACTGTATTAACACATAATTTAAACTAATCATTAGAATTATATAAAGTCTACTTAGAAAATTATTATAGGCGAGAGTGGTCGTGATTGCCGACGATGTGGCTTTCGATACCGGGGAGAATCGGATCGGAAGTCGAGGGCTGGCTGGGTGTACCCTAGTTATGAAGGTCAGGGAATTATAAAGTTAAAGCTAGAAAATCAATTCCTTGCAGATAAAAATAAAAAGAAAGGGATTCATTACTTTGAAACTTGCAGATTGCCGGAGCAATGGCGGAACAGGGAAAAAGCATGGATGAGATAGCCGATTTTGCCGAGAAATTGAACGCTGGCTGCGGTTTGTTTAAACGATTATTAAAAACGATGTCGGAAATGAAATTAATTAAATAAACTTTAAGCTACCCTCGGAGTGAGTCTCTATCCTTGTAGTCTACCCGGAAGGCCCGCTATGTTTGAGCTGGAGGAAGGGAAAATGGAGGTTGGCAACGTTTTACAATGCATATTCTTTTGGCCTTACAATGAAATAGGGTATTTTCAGGTAGGCCTCGGCGTTCACGGTGAACCCGGTAAAAAGCGCGAGGATGTACGTGAAGTCAGGAAACTTATCCCCCAAATCATGGACCAAATCCTACAAAGTAAAACGATCGGGGGCACGGAAAAACGGCTGGTGCTGCTCCTCAACAATCTCGGCGCTGTTTCCCAGCTCGAAATGGGCGTGCTACGAGGGGAAGTGGCGAATTACGCAGGTAAGTAGCGAGAAGATGCGCGACACAAAATGCGTTTAGAAGCAAAGAGCCTCGACATTGCACTGTTTTTCCATGGCACAATGATGACGTCGCTAGATGGGAAAGGAATTAGCCTGACGGCGCTTCGGGTTGATGATGAGGCTGTAAAGATGCTAGGTAATAGATTAACTATCACGAAAAAGGTAAATTAGAAGCGGAAACGGCTGCTGAAGGCTGGACTCGGCCTCATAAAGGCTTCGCCATCACCACTTTTGAGCCACGAGAGGTTGAAGATGATGCGGGAATGGAGGGCCTTGAGAAGAAGGGTGCAAAGCTGAATTCAGGTATGCTACCCAATGTTATAGCTGATTTTTGGGTTCTTTTGCATTATACTTACAAAACTTTTCTCCTATTGAACTCAATTTTTCTTTTAGTATTCGCAAACGTGAAAACTTTACAAACTAAAATATCAAAAATATAGACGACCAAAAAAGCCCGATGTTTTTGACCAAAATTTCGACTTTTCAACATTTTTTCAGTTTCTAGATAATTTTTCTAATTTAAAAATGGTTAAATAATACAAAAAGATTATTAAAACGCTTTCTTTTAACTTTCGAGGCATTTCTAGACTTCACAAAATTCGGTTGCTAACGTTAGTACTCAAAGTTAGATGATTCCTAAAAAAATTCTGGGTTTAGATGAAAGCCGGCTTCTTCGCAATTGCGTCGAAGCCGCTTGCCAGGCAATGCTCGACAATCGGGAGAAGCTGGATGAGCTGGATGGGGCTGCGGGTGATGGGGATTGCGGTCAGACGATGGCCCAGGCTGCCAAGGGTTGGAATTAAAATTTTGAAAGTGTATTATATTCTTTTTAGCGATACAAAAAGCGGCAGGAGATCTGTCTTGGGAGTATCCTTCAACGCTGTTTTCTCAGCTGGCCCTCATTTTCCAAGGGTCTATCGGCGGAACTGGAGGAGCGGTGAGTAAAAAAATAATAGCCTTTAGCGGCAAAAATATAAAGGTTCTTGCGCATTAACGCGGGTGTTCTCTCTATAAGTAGAGGAATGTTTAGTAGTTTAACGTGAAATCTTTTAATGATGTCCTAGCAAAATTTAAATATTTTTAAATTGAAAAAAAAACAAAAAATTAGAAACATTTTAGGTGAACTTTTTATCGAAAATCGGTCATGTTTGGTCGAAAAATCTATATTTTTTAAATATATTTAATTGTAATTTGTGAAGTTGTGACCTTTAAGCATAACAAAAAGAAACACTTCAAAAAATTCTACTTACATTAAAAATTGGATCTTCAGAGAAAAGTTGTCCCCTCGATAATGCGAAAGAACCCGATTAACAATTTCCTAGATCTACGCGTTGCTACTCGAGTCGGCTAGCGACTCCTTCGAAACCTCAGCTCATCCAAGAGATTTTGGGCAGGGCTTGAGGAAGGGGATCGAGACGGTGATGAAATATGGGCGAGCCAAGCCCGGCGATCGAACAATGGTACCATTTTTTGTGCTATAACGCGCTAATTAGGTCGATACGCTACACGCCGTTGCCGAAGCCATGGGTTCCGATTTTTCGGCTACTAAAGAGAAGGTTTCCGAATTATGCAACGTAGGTTTGGATTTATACGGCTAATAAAAAAAGGAAAAGGCAAAAAAGTCACTTCTTCAGATTGCTAAAAAAGCTGCCGAGAAAACAGCGGAAATGAAGGCGCACGCAGGCCGGGCGGCATATACCGCAGAGGATGTACAAGTGAGTAAAAAACGGAAAATTCCCAGAATTTTTTCAATTCTTTAGACAAAACCAGACGCCGGGGCTACTGCGGCCGCTATTTGGATCGAAGCTATTGGGAAGAAATTCGAGGAGAAGAGAAAATAGACGGTATCGTGTGTAGTATCAACCGTAGTACGTTTGATAGACATTTTTTATAAACGTTTATTCACTAGATCCTATGGTAGAACTCGAATGACATGGAATGTGAGGTGATACTCATGAGCAAATGTGTACATAATAAAAAAATATGAAAGAGAGAGAGAGAGAGAGAGAGAGGAGCGACAAAATTGGAGAGAAGCAGATGTCAATAGGCGCTAACGTAGCATCCTAAGCCCGATGCCTGAACGTGCGGTTTAAATACGAAATGTCACACGATCGATTGGCAAATTTTCGGGCTTTGTCCGTCGTCCACCCGACGACGTCTCCTTCCGCAACGTCAGCCCGGAGCCGCCGCTTTGGCCTCGCGAGCTGCTTTGCGTAGGTGTGACTGGAGGCTCGGCCCGCGCTTCCGTACCCAACTCAACCCGTTGTTCACCCGTTGGAAGCACAATTTCGTCCTGAAAACTCATTGTTTTCCATTTTTTGTTTAGAGTTCCTTGGCATTAACGGGGGAGTCGAAAATGAATAAAGAGTTAACATATTTTTTGATCCCTACCTCGTAGGCTATTGCAGAGGGAGTGACCGGCGTGGAAGTGCTTTCTTGGTATAATAAAGTATGAAAGCCCTCCGTTGAAATAACGCCGATACGATGCCCCGCCTCGTCCAACGACGTCAACGTTATGATGGGCGAGGACAGGCCCAACTAAATTTACACAGTTTTCGATATAAAAACAATATAAAAAATAATAAAACTTTCCCATAAACCATATATGACAGTTTTTTAGATATAAAAAGCTACTAAAACATTTTAGAAATTTCCGAAAAAGGTGACTTTGTGTTCAAAAATCGCGAAAATGGCCAAAAGGTCGTAATTTCCGAATTTTCGTAATTATTTTTATGACTTTCGAGCAAACAATAACTACGAAAAGCATCATAAAAAGACGCTATTTGCTATTAATAGCTAGGCGCAAGCGGAAAACAAAAATTTTTGAATTCCCCCTGCTAACAGTCCAGTACCGCAAGATCTAGGTTTTAATGGATAGGCCAAACTTACCATGAATACTGCCGGAATCGCTGCGGCCATCTCCACGACACCTTTCGGTACTTGATAGACTAAGAATACCTAAAAGCTATGAAATATCTAATACAGTGTGTGTCAAAAAGATAGGGACACCTTCTTTTTTGCGATTATCTCGACCCTCATCGATTTTGAGCAGAATTCGAATAGTGGGTCTTGTAGAGCTTGAAACGGCGCATTTTTTCATGTACTTGAAATACCTCTAAAAGAGATGATACCATTTTTATAAGCGAAAGAACAAAACAGAGCAAAAAACAGAAGTGTCAAAAAGATAGGGACACACTTTACATACAATTACCATCAACTTCGCGCTTGCATATTACATGCTAATGAGGATTCAAAGTCTTTCCCATTTATGACTTCCGGGTTTTCGGAGTAATCGGGAATCTGCATAGCCAAAAAACTTCGTATCAGCAATAATAATAAAAATGGCGTCATTTATTTTGGAGGCATTTCAAGTACATGAAAAAATGCGCCGTTTCAAGCTCTACAAGACCCACTATTCGAATTCTGCTCAAAATCGATGAGGGTCGAGATAATCGCAAAAAAGAAGGTGTCCCTATCTTTTTGACACACACTGTAGCCTTTAACTTACCCCAGAATACGTGCCGATAAAGATGAGACCCTTCGAGATGAATGCGCTTGTGACGGCGTCTTTTGTATGGTGTCTGCCAGCTCGTAGATGAGCTCAACGACGAGAGTCTCTTCTAGTATTGTGCAGTGCCAGATGCACACTGGGCCCACGGTCGAGCTCAGTAGCAGCAACATTTCCGGTACGGTTTCTTCGGAGATTGAGTCCGTTTGCTCGAGCTCGAAGAGTGAGACCACCGAGATTGCACCGTTAAATCGGAACGCTCGCCTGGAATCGGCAAATTTTATAGAGCAGATCTTGATCTTCTATTTAAAAAAACGCCTTTTCTACTACTTCTAAGTTGTTTTAAAGGCTTAAATGCAAGATAAATTGCTTCATCTCAACTTTTGGTTCTTTCGCTTTAGCGGGGGGACCGAACTTTTGTGTCTATGCCTAGTAAATTGATATACAGCGTTTTAATAGTGTTTTTAGTAAATTCAAAATATATTTCAACTAGAAAAACTAGCTAAAAACTTTTTTAAAAAGTAAAAATTTGGTCCAAAATCGGCAATTTTCGGTCGAAAAACCGATATTTTTGATATTTTTAATACAAATGTGTAAAGTTTTCACGTTTAGGAATAATAAAAAACTATCTAGAAGCACTTTCACTATTTTCTTTGAAAAATAAGATCTTATGAAAAAAATCTGGTTTCACTCCCACGACAATGCGAAAGAAGCCGAGTTTTAAACCTTTTAGCAGAGTAAAATGTCGCTTTATTTAGCCTACCTCCCGATATACCTTCCGGTATCTTTTTCGAACACACTAATAACGAAAAGCCCAGCATCCGTCCCTTCAGCCGCCCAGATGTATTTTCCGGAAGACAAGCGCGAAAATCGCGTGATAGATCCTTAAGTTTCGTGTAAAAAATTATGTTTTTTCTTACCTTTCCGAGCCGTCTTCAAATCAGCGAAAGAATTGCTCTCTGGCAACTCCTCGAATTCGATCGGTTTCAGGCCGGATTTGTTGACCTGACGGCTTTTTTAAAGGTTTTTCAGTTTTTCCTTACCACGTATAGCAATGGTGCGTCGCCGGTGACAAAAACGGCATACAGCGGCCCGATCGGTGTCGGAATTATCGTCGTCGCGGCCCATTGGCGCTTGGCAACAACCTTTAGAAGATTACGTGTATCGAAAAATGGTGCTTTCGCATTTCCGGGGCGCTAACTTTTTGTCCCGGAATCTCATTTTCCAAATATAAATAGTGGCAGCGTTTCTAAATCGTTTTTTTTTACTAGTCCTAAACGTAAAAACTTTACAAAGTCTGATTAAAAAACTTCAAAAATATAGATTTTTCGACCAAACGTGCCGATTTTTTACCAAAAATTTTACTTTTGCAAAATTTTTAAAGTTTTTAGATAGTTTTTCTATAGTTATATGTTAGTAAAAAATGCTATGAAAATGCTGTTTATTACCTTATTAGGCATTTCTACATTTTTACAGAAAAGTCCCCCCCCCCCCCGGAAATTCAAAGAACCCAAAAAATATACAAACCTTGTTGACAAACTCCAGCGATCCGTCTGTAAACCGGAAAAGCGCGACGAATTGCCCCAAATTATTGCGGGCAGCGTCGAGTTTCGCCCAACTTGTGCATAAATAACGTTGCCCCTCGAGGAAGCACATTCGCGCATCGGTGATCTCGATCAGCCCGATTTCATCGAGCTAAAAAATTCTGTATTTTATGGGGGTCTGCTTTTACAAACCGCAACGTTCATCGCTTCGAGCAAATCCACCGCTTTTTGCTTGCTTTTCAGCCAGTTGCAACGCGTTGCCGTGCTTTCATACTTTATAAACCTGAAAAGAATTTAGATGAACTATTTTCTCGTTATTTTAGGTGCTTTTCCATTATCCGCGGGGGGTACTAGCGGAGATTACTTAGGAATTAGAGCATTTCAATTCTACCAAAAAAATCTCCGCACTCCTTTTGTTTTCTGTGAATAAAGGAGGCCCCCAGCCCGATAATGCCAAAGAACCCTTATTTTATTTACCTGAATTTTCCCGACGCGTTTATGACACCGGCTGAGAAAGAAGAATCTAAAATTGGGGCCCAAAATGCGAATTTTTGGGTCTCAAACCTGTGCCGTCGAGACAAACCGCGTGAAATGTATTTGGTAGGGAGGCAAAGGAGACTTCTCGCCATTCCATCTAACAAAAATAACAAATTTTGGATCAGTTTTTTAATGTACCATCATTTCTTAGCGTCCTCCTTGATAGCCACGCCCTGCAGCACGGCTTGAGCTTCGGTGACTTGCTCGTCGGCTTGTTCTTCTGCTGCTTGTTTCCGCTCTTCCTCAAGCTCTTGGTGAAGGGCCTAAGATCAAGATCCTGACGCTTTATTAACAGTTTTCGCACCTGAATAATGTCGTGTTTTACGAGACGCAACTTTTCTTGCGTGTTGATCGCACACGTGTGAGGGGCAATTTTTCTAAAAGACTTTTTGTTCATTTTTTAGCGTTTAGATAGTATTGGCGGCAAACACTCATAAAAATCTAACATTTTTTTACTGTTCCGTCAAAAATGTAAATAAAATGGCCAAAATGGTCAAAAGTGTCGATTTTCTAATATTTTTGATATTTTTTACAACTTTCTAGCAATGAAAAACCACTAAAAACGCTGTAAAATACGCTAAATCTGAAGCGGAAACATAACATGGGCTTAAGGGATTAACTCCTACCTCTGCAGAATATTTGGCTGAATCTCGACGAAATTGTCGTCGAATCCACTAGACGCCGAGCCAACGTCCGTTGTGATTAATTTAAAGAGCTAAATTTTCGCATTATTCTCCAGCTAAAACAATAATAGAAACCTGATGTTCTTTCTGAGCGGCTAAGTCGCTAATCAGGGCTTTCGAAGTTGACTTCTTGCCTTTCGGGTCTCTCAGTTTTTTCAGCTTTTGCTCTGTAATGTTTATATGGTTATTGCCGTATTTCAAAGATTTAAACAACGTAAAATCTTTCCGAATTTTTATTGACAATTACAAAAATTTCTTTTCCCACTTGAACATAGCTAAATTCTATTCAAAAAGCTATAAAAAATAGTTAGCAATACTTTACTAAACAATTTCGTCATATTTTTGGAATTACCCAATGAAGAGAGATATTCCTTGTCGATGTCCGCTTCCGTTCGGCTGCTCATCACAATTCGGCCCAGCCCCCAGTAGTTTGTTTTTACAAAAATTTTATTGTTTTGTAAAAATGGGTCAGGAATGAGGGGATCACTAATAGCGGCCAGAACTTAGATAGCCTAATGGGATGGACTGGGCGGAATCGAGAGGAATCCGAGAAACAACATCCAAGGTTTGAGGACAGCGCGGTCCCGGGGCGACGTCTCGGTGCTCTATCAAGCACATGCGACCGCATAGTGTTCCTTTACGATGGACAATTCAGACCCGATAGATTTAGAGTCGTGTACTAACCGTTAGTTTTTATGTAAGTTCTGCAAATATGTATACCTTTATCGCCTTGGTTCTGCAGCTGCAGCCATTTCCGGCTCTGGACTGTTAGCGGGGGGGGGGTTAGCACGGGGGAACCACTTTCTGTTTTTATCTATCTGTTGATGAGAGATTATGCATTTTTACAGTGTACACTTTACAGTTTTTAGTAGTTTTTGATTGCTAGAAAGTTATGACAAATAAATTTGAGAATGTTTCGTTTTTCATACCTTTTTGATAAAAAAATCAAAAATTTTCGAAAATTTTATTATTTTTTATATTGTTTTGATGTTTAAAACTATCTCAACAGCTATAAAAATGGTTTATATTTTGCTATAGGGCTCTAAAGAAACAGGGAAAAATTTGGTCCACCCCCGCTAGTAGTCCAGAACTCCATCCTTCCTGTCTAAAAATTACAAGCTAGAATTAGCTTATACAAGCTTACATACGGAAAAACCAATAATCCTCAACTTGTAGTTTTCCAACTTCAGCCATTTTCCTTAGTCCAATAAAATTTCATATGCAAAAAATACTTACAGATGAGCAAGCAACCCCCCGTCCGCCCTGCCAAACTGCCAGAACCGAAAGGAGGGCCGCAAGGCATCTTGGATGCGATTGCCGAAAAGGATGAGCTGCTGCTGTACTTCACCGCGTTCCTCGGCGTCGTCCTCCCCGGCGTCGTCTACCTCATCTACCGGCGAGTTCACGTTGTTTACGAGCGGTACGCCGCCAAAAAAGAGGCCGAGCGAATTGCCGATATCAAGGCGAGGTGCCAGATATCGATATTTTATTGTGGGAAGAAAAAGGCTGAGCAGAAAGCCCAGGAAATGATGGAGAATTATAATGATGGGGTCTCGAATATCTACGATCTAACCAGCATCGATGCTTCAATTTTCTATACCTACAAAGGGTTTGCCCTGTTCGTGATTGATAAATTTGAAGAGAAAGCGGAATGGTTTTTGGAATGGCTGGAAGATGTGGCAGCCGATAAAAGGTTAAAGAAAAAGACCTCGATCGAAGAGGTGCGCTACGCCATTTTTGCGATGAACGGCGGGAAAGCGGTGACAACGCTCGGGAAGCGGATGACAATCGTTGGGGCCAAAGAAATATGGCCGGCCGTGGATATCGATAAGGAACTCACGGAAGAGCAGGAGAATGCGCTGTTCGAGGAGTGGAGGTCGGAGGTCCTCGAGGAGGTCGATAACTTCTTCATCGGCCAAGCGTACGACGATGGGATCCCGGACGAACTGTCTAGCGAGGATGAAGATGGCAGCGAGGGCAAAAAAGATCGATGATTTCGCTTTCCACATTTATCTGGTTTAAGCCTGAACATAACTACGTTTATTGGTGCTTTTTTTTACAAAATTGGTGTCACGGAAATTGATCTCATTTTGAAATGTGCAACCAACTGGCGGCCGATACAACCAAACGAAATGCTCCATTTTAAAAACCTATTTAATGCATTTTTTAATTCTAAATCTTGCCCAAACAAAATTTAATCTCAATGCTAGCTTTTCTCGAATCTCTCCATTTAGTCTAATTTTCACAAGTGTGCAATCTCCAAAGACCTTGCCATAATCATTAAAAATGAATCTCAACGATGTCTTCTCGCGAATCTCATGATTTGCTGGACTTGAATGCGATAAATAAATCTTAGGGATGCTGAACGAGGGGAGCGCGGGGCCCAGCTTCGCTGCCCCATCCACCTCGGCCATCCCGACCGCGGGTATTGGCCGGATTCTGAGCACGAAGGTGGTGAAAGTGCCTGCGCCGAATAGGAATCGCATACACACGCCCTATCAAAACCAGGTAAGTATTGCCGAGGTGCTGACTTATCAAAATCTTCGTCTAAACTTCGTTTTATCGCTGAGCTAGTTTTCTTACCAAAACTTTTACAGATGAACCCTCTATCCAGCACCATTCAAAAGAAACACTACACCATTAACGTGCCGATGCCAGGCATAAAACCGAAAGAATTCCCCGGCATCGAGGGTCTGCGCGAGATGAAGAAATTGAGAAGGGTATGAAACCCAACGTCAACAAACTAAAGAAACCTCTAGATTGCCGTCGTTCCCACCGTGCCGCAATCGCTATCGTGTGAAACCATCTTCATCACGCAGCCGTTGCGTAACGCCCAGAAGACGCGCTATGTGCTGCGAATCCCGAAAAGACACGGGGGCGACCAGATGGCCCAGCCGATCACTATCCCGCAGCAACATTGTAAGTTAGTTTTCTGAATCCGCGAAAAAAATTATATCAGCTCCGAACGAGCCAATACATTGGAACGACGCGCCGCTGCTGGAATATCACTGTGTTCACAGCCAATGCTTTTGGAAGGGTGGGTCTGGGGTGTTTTAACCTACGGCAACTTCAGGAAAAACTGAGCAAGAGTTTACGGAGCATATGCGACGGCGGCATCCCGATGATTTTGATCAGAAAAATACGGCTTCTCAGAAGCGCTCGTCAGGGGTAAATTACAGAATGTAACTAAAAAGGAATGGCTGTCATAATGTCGAAAATCTGCCGAAATTTGATAATGCCGACATTGCAGAATGTCGAAATGGAAATTGGTCGACAATATTAAATAGAAATATCAAATTTTTGAATTCTGAAATTTCGATATTACAAAACTTCCCGATTACAAAATTTCGAGATTATGAAAGTGACGTTTAAAAATACATCCTGTAGGTCCGCTGCTCTGAATGTGACGCAATCGTCTATTCTCGAGCCCTATTGCTGAAGCATATGGGAACAGCGCACGGGATAGCTCTACCCTCTTTTTCAAGGGTCTTCCAGACCGAAAGTGATTTGCAGGTAGAAATTTACACAAAACGAAAATCTAGAGCGCCAATTTAGACATGGCTACGAAATGTTCGTGAAGCGTTTTGCGTGGATTTTGTGACCGGCTCGGGTCCGAAGCAATGGTCCAGCGGGGCCAGGATCTCGTAAGAACATAGCCATCCACTCAAACAATTGTCAATTCCAGATACCTAGTTTGTTCGAGGACCGGTGACGTGAAGGAGCGTCGGACCAAGAAATTCTGTCGCCCCACAAGGTCGACAATAAAATGCGGAAAAACGTGCACTGCCTACCTAAAGGTTAGATCATAGCCATGCCCTTCAAATCGTCGCTATCATAGACGCGAAAAGCTGAAGGCGAAGACGAGCTTGCGCCATTTGTCGTGGAAGGATGCCTTTATCATACCGGCCACAACATTGATCCCAATAGGTTCGTAATTAGTACGTTGTTTTTAGCACTATCTGAATTCAGAATCGTCTTAACCGGCGAAGAAATGGAATCCATATGTGCGGCCGGCGAGAAATTCGGCGAAATGGTCGTGAACTATCCAATTCACGAAATAAGAGGTTCGTCATCACATTCAAAGCTAATTCAGAGACTTTTCAGAGCTTCTTGGTCCAACCGCTCCCCGTTTCCGTCTAATAGATGATAGTGAACTGCTAGAAGTCCTTCCAAAGTGGATCGAACAGTCTCTGGAGTGGAAGTATAAGGTAATTGCGCTTCCCTTTGTTTTTGAATGCAACTCAGGCCGACCGGCGTACCGAAGCTGACCAACTTGCCGATACATTGGCCGTATACGACTCGAGTAGAGCAGCTCATGAGTAATCTTATGTTAACGATATCCTATCGAAAATTTAGGATGAACGGTCAACAAATTTCGTTCGGGAGACAGCCGGATGGGTACCGGCATGACCAATACAGTTATGAGCTTTTGGAGGAGGATCAGGAGGTATGCATTAACTGCTCGACCAAAAGATCTTAATTTTTCAGATGAGCGGCATCCTCTACGAATCCGTGCTAAACCCCGAAAACGAAAATGAATCTGAAGATGAACACATCATTAACGTGACCGACGACTTTGACGATATGTAGAAATAGGCCTAGACAGACCTGCGAAGCTCAAAAAGTTATGTGATGTGTATGTTTAGAGTTTTATCGACATAAATCTATCCATTCCAAGTGACATTGAGACCATTTTTTTTTAATTACAAGCTCGACTAATGCCTAGCAATCGTGGCATCAACCTGGGCCACTTGGGGAAGAGCAAGCAAAACCTTTCTCCTGTAGGCATTTAGATCAGCTTTGTAGATCGGGTTCCTCTCCAGGTAGACCGTCTCCAGGCTCTCCAGTTTCTTCAGCTTATCTACCTCGGACCAGCTGTCGATCTTGTTGTCGTTTAGCTAAAAAAAGTTGCGTGAATGAATAAGGTATGCCAACTCTTACCCATAAATCAGTCACTTCGGACAATTCGGAAATCACCGAGAGATCTGTCAGCTGGTTGTTTCCCAAATCTATCAGCTCCAGATGTCGCTAAAGGAAATTTAGCGCTAAACCTTGAGGAATTACCAATGCAGACATTCCAGCGACGTCGTAAATCCCTTGATCAGATAGGTGAATTTCCGTCAGGTTCGACAACGTCTCAACATTTTCCACTTTGGTCAGCCGATTGCCCTGTAAAAGATCATCGCATCGATAAATCAACAAACCGGCACACTCAGCGTTCGCAATTCCGTCATATGAGAAATGCCTTCGATCTGCCGAATCTTGTTTTTTCCTAAAATAAAACACTTGAAGTGGATAAAAGTCCTACCTAGGAAAAGCTTTCTCACTTTCGTCAAATTTTCCAAGTTTTCAATTTTGCGAATTTGGTTGTCGCCAAGCTCGAGCAGTTCGATGTTGACCAATGTGGAGAGGCCCTAAAAAGAGGCTAACAACTGAGGTTATCATACCTCGATGGCTTTGATCTTGTTGTGCACCAAGAATAGCTCTTGTAGTTTCACCAGTGTTTCCAAGCCCTCGATTTTGGTGATCCTGAAAAATGTTTTGGCAACTACAAGTGAGGTACCTATTATAGCTCAAGTCCAGCTTTTCCAAATTTACGAGCGGTGCCAAGTTTTCGATTTTTGTCAGCTGATTTTCGTTGAGGTCGAGTTCAGTTAACGTGACCAGGCTGCAGATTGCCGGCGACAATTCTTTCAGGAGATTGTTGCGAAGCCCGAGGCTCTGAAAGCTAAATTCCAAACAAAGGACACAAAATTACCTGCAACAAACGAAATCGCGACAAATCCGGGACCGCGTCAACTCTCGAATGCATTAAGTCGACATCCTAAATTTGAAAATACAACAATAGTGATTTCAATAGTACCGTTTCATCATCCGGATAGCGACTCAAGTCAAAGGTGTTCCGCTCCACCACATCCGGCACCTCATCCTCAATCACTGGAGCCACGTCGTCACCGGACTCCGACATTCCTATAATTTATTATTTTGGCAATACGTGAAATGAACAGCTGCACGGAAGATTAGTGAAAGGGACATCGTGCCACAATAAAACTAGCTACTCCTAAAAAGACCCGAATCAGAAAATGACATAAATTGTATTCTATCGGGGAGACGAAGCACAACAACGTGATTTCAAAACCGCATTAGAAAGTACATCATAAACCGCGGCATGTTATTCTTATTTCTTCTCCTTCCTCTCAAACGGATCCCTCCATACATTCTGGCCTTGCGCTAATTCTTCTTTCGTTGCATCAATGAGCGCTCTTTCCCGGGCCTGCGCCTCCGCATAGTAGTCGTGGTTGAGCTTCGGATAAACGCCGACTGCGAAGAAGCCGAGTCCTGTGATCGTCACGACGGATACAACAGCCCAAGTGCCGAGTGGAATCTGGTTGAAGCGATTGAAGAAGGGTAGGGCTTGTCGTAGCCGCAGGTTTAACGTTAGCGGCGCTCCTTTTGGTACACGCATCTTCTAAAACGATAAATTGCTACTATCAGTTTCATAAATAAGAGTCAAGAAGCGCGCTAGCAAAAAAAAGTTTTGCTGTTGATCGCCTTGTTGTTTACTCGGGGTCTTTACATTATGTCATGCAAGGGGCGCGGGATAAGGGGCAGCGCCGTATGTCAAGGTCAGTCGCTACATCTAAAGGCACCAAACCTGCAGTGAAACTTGTCAACACAGTATACGAATACTTTAATCACCGCACCAAAGATTCTAAAATCACAAACAATTTGAAAATTTGCAATTGAGCGAAAATCGTCAGAAAATGAGCACCGATTCATTGATTCAAGATAGGAAATGGGCCTAGAGCTGCGGCCAAGGTGGCAAAAAAGCGGGATTTGGTCATGGGGTGACTAGAGGAGACAATGGCCATATTGCATCGCACAGCTCTGACATTGGAAGAATTGTTGGGGCAGGAGGCTGGGCTTGGTAGTGCTTCAATCTTCGTCCAAAAAGCCATCATCCGCTTCCAGGTACGATTCATATAATCTAAACAACAATAAATAAAGCCTGCGCCAGAAGTGAAAACCGAAATTTCAAACGGCGAAGTGCTACCTGCTTGTTTCCGCGCGTCGCCTCTTGCGCACAGTTTCGAGCTCTTGCAGCAGACTGGTCTCCGCATCATCCAGCTCGTGTAAAATGGAGCGACGCCGCGAAGACGGCATCACGTTTGAAACCCTGAAAAATTCGGAATCAGTCTATTAGCAAAAAAAACCTTCGTGAGCCAGGCAGCGACGACGTAAGGTTTGGCGTACGCCGGGGAATATCCGGCATGTAGTCCGGCTGGAAGTCGTCATAATCGTCCTGTTCCTCCACTTCAAATGAGTGCCGTCTGCGTTCTTGCTTTGACACGTCAGCTCCATTCTTCGCGAAATTCAAAAGCCTATCAATCGATATTTAGGCACTTTTTTGTAAGGTACCGCTTGGGATCCGACACACGCGTCCCGATATCCTGCCAGTTGCTGTTCGGGGAACTCAGCAAATCGCGTAGCTTGTCCAGCTCCACCGCCGTCGTTTCTCGGGTCTAAAAAGCAAGTCCACGATGTAATTTCTTTACTAACTTGTTGATTGTATTCTTCTGCTGTCAGGAAGCGTGGTGTCGGGGACGAATATTTCCAAATCCTAATCGAACATATTATTATGAAAAAAAATATCTCACCCCAATTGGTGGAGCATAAACCGTAAGATGCGAAGCGGCGTCAGTAAGAACCAAGTAAGTGGGAAGTTCCACCCGAAAAGCAACAACGCACTCGTGACCGCAGTGACCTCAACCAGCTAAAAAATCATAGTTGATGAAACTAAATGCGTACCTGCGAGCCCCAGTAGATGCCAACAAACGAGAGGCCTTGTAGAAGCCACTGCATCAAGTTGTACGTGCGCTCTTCCGTTGGCGGTCCGCAATAATATGTGTAAGCGAGTGCGGCGGCAATCCAGATTGCCTGAAGTTCGCAAATAAGATCTACCTTCAAAAAGCTTACGAAGTAGCAAATGATGTAGTCGCGATATCCCGCCATCAGCCACGTCAAGTTCGAGTAAGCCGTTTGACAAATTAACGCCGTCACAGTCCAACCTCCAAGGATTATTGGGATGCCGATCGTCTTCTGAAGAATGCCATTTCTGATGGTAGCTTGAAAATACCTTCGGGGCAAATCTGTAGACTATAATAGCGATCACCAAGACGGCCGCCATAGCGCCTCCCGTTGCTCCACCTAAAAAAGTTATAAAATATTTGCAGTAATCGTACCTGCATAATAGAAGGCCGTATGATGGACGAGTGTCGCGGCAAAACAAAAGAGCAGAATCGAGAAGGCGTAGACGCCGACGCGCGGTAAGCTGACGGCTAAATGGCTGCTAACAAAAGACATTTATCGTACTCACGTGTAACAGTGACGGAGATATCGTATCGATCCTTCGAGGATACTCCGACATATGTCTCGTTGAATAGGGACAACCGCCTGCTTTGGAAAAACTGAAAACGATCTGATACCGGAAGCGGGGAGATACCTGATTCGTCGGGAGTAACCCAAACAAACTGTAGTCTTTTCCGTGAGCATTTAAGACGGCAGACTTATTGGGAGCCTAAAGGAAAATGAATTAACCCCTAAAAATCTGATACCATATAAATTCGCAGTAATTCTTCATTTGCGGTTTCGATATTAAGGGCCACATCGGAGAAGGTATGCGCCAAAGTGTAGGGTAAAGCCCTCCATCGCCAGATCGTCAGCTGGGCGGTCGGATCAGATTTTTGGGGTAGCACCGTGAGATCTGAGAAGGATATATAAACCGGTTTAAATTACCTCTTTCGACTTTTAATGCACTTGTTATTGCCGGTAGAAGAAGGAATATTAATAGCCGCATCGATGTCAGACGGATGAGCAAGTCTGAAAAAAGAATATGCTTTTCAAAAGGAGGGATAGCCGACAAGAGATAGTTTCGAAACGGATGCGGAGTAATGCACACGGAAAAACTGGCTACATTCTCAATCCCACTGACCGCCAACGGATGACACCAGTCAGTGATGACGTCAGCCAGGATGCCCGGCTCTTTACTTTTACGATTAATTCAATCATCTCTGATAATAATCGAAGCAACAATCGTGTGCATTTATAATACCAAGTAAGTAACCGTTTATTTGACAACCGAATTCACGCCTGAGTGGAGATCAATGTAAAAGGTGGGAATGATGGAGAGGTGGGGGAAAAAGAAATTTGCGAATTTACAGTAAAAAAATATTTAGCGGACACGGAACAGCATGCGGCGCTGCATCTTCTGCTGAATTTCGCCGCGTCGGATCAGCGAATGGATGACCTAGGGCGGCAATTGAGGAGATAAATCAATTACATACCTTCTTGACGAGGCCCTCCTGGTAATGTTGGCGATGGACAAAGTCTTGAACGATCAGGTGCTCGCTGACGTGGGTGCCGACGGCGAAGCGCTTCTTCAGCTGGCGTTCGATGCGCGAGATGGTTTCCTGCTCCTCGTTGCTGGTGAAGCCTTCCACGCCTGCAAAAAAGAGGTCATCCTGCAAAAGGGTGTTCGCTCACCAGCAAGATTTCCGGTCGCGGCAGCCTCCATCGTGGAAACGCGGAACAAGCGCAGTGCTTCCTCGACATGACGCTCGTTGACGAAAGGTAGAAGTTCCATCTACAAAAAACAATAAATCAAGAGGAGCCTCCCAACCTTAGCCAAAGCCTCGCTCATGCGAACAATGGCCTCGAGCTGACGGACGGTGATCGGGATCGCGCTCGGCTTCTGCTTTCCAATACCTAAGAAATTACATGCAGAGGAGCAAGAATCAAACATACGATTCTGAGCCGGCTCCTCGGCTTGCGGGTTGCGCATTCGCACGTAGTGGTTGATGAGCTTATCACTGGCCTGGTCCGTCAGTCTTGGGCCGCAGTTAGCGCGCGCGTACGAGATGTACTTCTTGAAGAAGTCGAGAGTCAGGTATCCGTCCCTGAAAAGAAAGTTAAAGAAAAAGAAACGAGTCGCACTTGTCAAAGGTCTCCATCTTCTCGGGGGCCATCTCCAACCCTTCAACTGAAATATGATCGGTCTTCGAGCGTGACGCCGTGACGTGAACGTCGATGATATGTTTGGCGAGCGTCTAAAAATTTTTATAATCACTTTGAACGACAGCGATCGGATCAGCGTTCCTTTTTTGGGTTGTCGGCATACTATAGAAGAGTTATTTCCATGAAAGAAATAACCCCAATTGACGCAGCCTTGTCTGTTCTAAGGACGTAAGTATGATTTTCCGCTTCGCTTCCAAAAAGGAAACCAGATCATAGGGATCTGGCCATTGGGGTTGCGGGTTATTGAACAACCTGTTTTAAAAAAATTTCTAGATACCTCATCGCGGTTGACGTCGTGCGTGTCCTTGACAATGTAGATCATGTCGAAACGGGACAGGATAGTCGGCAGGAAGTCGATGTTATCAGCTCCGCGTGAATCATCCCACCTGAGAAGCGGATTAATAAAACAATTAATGCTAACCTTCCATAAACGCTGTTGGCCGCAGCGAGGACCGAGCAGCGCGAGTTGAGAGTGGTGGTGATCCCAGCCTTGGCGATCGAGATCGTTTGCTGCTCCATAGCCTCGTGGATGGCCACGCGGTCATCCTCCCTCATCTTGTCGAACTCGTCAATGCACACTGCTCCACCGTCAGCCAACACCATCGCGCCGCCCTCCATGATGAAGCCGCGCTAAAAGGAAAGATGATGAAAACCAGGCGCAAAAAAGCCCTGAAGATGCACAAAACCTACAGAAGTGGGGTCCCTAATGATCGAGGCGGTCAAACCGGCAGCAGAAGATCCTTTTCCGGAAGTGTAGACTCCGATGGGAGAAACCTTCTCGACGAACTTGAGCAGCTGCGACTTGGCCGTTCCGGGGTCACCGAGTAGCAGAACGTTGATGTCACCACGTCGCGTGATCCCATCGGGCATCCTAAAGTGTTATCAGTCTTGCAAAGGGAAATAAATTAAACCTCTTGCGAGAGCCACCGAATAGCAAACAGGCAATCGATTTCTTGATATCGACAGATCCGAAAATTGAGGGAGCAATCGACTTGGACAGCAGCTCGTAGACATCGCTGCGCTTCGCGATTTCACGGAAAGCGCGTTCCTGAGATTTTCTGAGGATAAAAGTTTATTTATACCTGCTCCGGAGTGAACTCGGTGATACCAGTGCGTCCGGCTCCAGTAGTCTCCACCTTGATGCCCAAGACGCGCATGTACGGGGTGCGGATACCGCTCAGCGACTTCTCCGAATTTCTCTAGAAACAAAACAGCGATAGTCAAGAACGGGTTTCTTACCCCTTGGAAAGCCTTCCGAATCGAGAACACGCCCACGATCGTGACGCGGCATCCCGGGTACACCTGATCGGTCAGGTAGCGATCGACGTAGAGCGGCAGATGGCGCGGCATTTCTCCATGAGGAACATCCTCTGGGTTCTCCTAAAAACAGAATTATTGTGAATCATTCCCAAAATTATACCTGAAGCTTGAGGGTCTGGAAGTCGACGCAGACGCACTTATCGGGGAGGATCACGTACGGATCCAGGGGACAACGCTGGGATTGTCCCGCTTGTGGACTAAACGACAAATTGGCGTATTAGGATCTAAACGTACGCTCCACATTGACGAGGAAGCGAATAACCGTCGAACCCGGCCTTGATGCGCACATCTCCGACAGTGTGACGGCACTGTCGGCATTGTAGTGAGATTTTGGTGGCCTTGGCGCGGACCTAAAAATATTTTGAGAAGGGGCAAATCAAGAATACCTGGCTTGAAGCGATGATGATACCAGAGATCTTGACAATCTGGGACACTTGGCTGCTCTTCACTTTGCGGATAGTCGATGGGTACTCGTCGAGAGTCAACGTCACCTAAAAAGCTTATAAAAAGGGAGCAGAATTCGAGTACCTGAATGTCTTCCATCTCTTCCTGGCCGTCGGGACGCGGCCTGGTGACTTCATCGGCAACGATTTTCGCTGCTTCCTCAAGCGCGGGCATAAAGCGGACCGGGGCAGTGCGAAGCTTTTGCGCGGCATCCTCGTCGAAAAGTTGGAGGTGGTTGAGCGACACATCCAGGTGGTACTTGCCCAAGTTGTAGTTCTGCTTCAATTGCTCACTAGACAAGATCATTGAGAACTACGTTCTTTTCCTTACCGATAGATCATGCCGAAGCCTCCGACGTTGTACTCGCGGATGAAGCGCCGGAAGTTGTTGCAGATCTCCTTGTACTCGGCCACGCTTTCTTGGCCAGCATCGCCGCCGGCGTCGTTGGCGAAGAAACGCTCCTGGTAGAACAGGCCCTCCTCCATCGCTGAAATAAAGAAGGTTGTAGATGATTTGAAAGGCTCCAAAATATAAACAAACAGAAATGGCGCAACTAAAATACACGTCTTTTAGCGTTAGAAAGTTGTGATAGTTATTCGTGGTAAACTTATACATAAACTATTTAAAACGAGTGCAAAAAAAAAGATATTTCAGTTATGAACCTCGCAAATTGTTTAGCAAAAAAGCGTTAGGAACATTTCTGGCGCGGGGATTTCCCGCACTTTTCGAAAGGGACTGGGGCGGGGGCTGGATTGGCTCGTACCACCATTCCCTAGCATAAAGACAGCCTTAGAAACTAAAGTTGCAAATAAACTTGAATTTTTTAACGTTAGAAATTTAGAAAAAAGCAAAGATTATCTCAAAATGTTAGTACTCTCATCAAGAAAAAATCAGGCTCCTTCGGCTACGCTAGTGGACTACATACAGTGTGATGTAGCTAATGTATAGAACGTAGCGATACGCGGAGGCTTGTCTAATCTTCTTGGAAACCCTAACCTTCACTCATTTGTCATTTTTGGATCCCAATGGGCTTCAGCGGGCCCTTCCGAGAAGTGCCTACTAATATGGGGTTGCCGTGAAGGGGCCGTATCCATCAGCAGTCATCGGATATGCGAAGGATTCGTGGAGAAGCTCGATGGAGCAGCCGTTGATGTTTGCCGGCCGGATGATCGCCCACAATGCTTCATTGCTGGGGCTTCACCAATTGCGGCAAATCGCTTTTATCGTATAAAAGGCTTGCCGGGTTTACTACTAATGACACTTTTTTGGTCTGAACGCTAGGATTTTTGGAGGATTTCGTAATTACAGTAGCCTGTTTATCATTTTTATGATTCTAGGAGATTTGAAATTCAAAAGAAAAATATAGAGTAAAAAATAACCCTAAATAACTGAATTTTGTATGCCCCCACATGCTCGCCCACACGCCCACCACCTGGAACACTAATGTGGGGGATGTCCCACAAGTTTCCCCTTGAGTTGCCCAATGACCGCCCCGAGGCTTAGGTTAGGCTTACAATTAGGCTTAGGCTTAGGCTTAGGCTTAGGCTTAGGCTTAGGCTTAGGCTTAGGCTTAGGCTTGGAGGTCGGCCCGGGAAATCAGCCATATCGATAGGCTAACGAAACGAAACGCCGTATGGTTTATTGGGGTTCGAGAGTTGAGAGCTGGCTTTTCCGTCTTTATAGTCCCTTTAGCTAGAGTAGGCAATAAGTACAAGCCCGAGAAAAACGTCATCGTCTTTTGATGGTTTTCTCTTGAGCATTTGCAGCACGGCTCATTCCGAGCCTTTCACAGCTTCACGAGAACCCGGGTCCAAAAAGGGAGTTGGGGGCGAAGCTGTTCGACACTTCTGCGAATAGCAAGAAGTATTAGAGGGATGGTGGCGTCGCCTCCACTTCCTGGAGGAGGAGCTTCTCATTAGGGCGACGATCAGTCACGTCCCCAGTGCTGGAATCTAGATAATTAGCCTCGCCACACGGCACCACCGTGATGCCAGCTATTTTTCTAGCAGCTTCATGTGGCGCTTCCGCCTTCATTTTGACCCCCACTTCCCCGGGATAATTTCTGGTCCCTCATTCATGCTAAAAGTTGAATCTCGTCTTGTTATCAGGCTCCGCCTTCCGTATACCGACGTCGGCTATCAAATAATTCTAAATGGCGGAACAAAAATGGACGCCCGGATCCGGTCGGGGAAAACAATTTATTATTTCGCTATCCCGGTTTGCTCGCGCCCATTTTCCGACTCATCGCGATAATCCTATTTACGGTTAGCCGGATAGCAGCCGGCCGCCGAAAATGGCAGTCCAAATAGGATTTTTTTGCGCATGTTCTAGATCGGGTCGATTTTCTGGAAGGGGGTCGTACGGCGGGTGACGAGAGGAAGAAATGATTAATGTTACCGTGGCATTTTAGTCTTGTTGGTGCTTTCGCAGAATCGAAGGAATCGATTTTTCTGCCATAGGAATCTAATCTTCTCTCTATTTATTTTTAAAATATCAATAGTGGAAGTGTTTCTAAATGTTTTTTACTATTCCTAAACGTGAAAACTTTACAAATTTTGTATTTATAATAAGTACAACAATATTTTTCGATGAAACATTCCAATTTTTTTAAACAAAATTTCGACTTTTCCAACATTTTTTAGCGTTTTTGGGTATTTTATATAGTCATATATTGGTTCGATGCGGGAATTCAGGTGAGGGCAGAAGCTGTCTGTCTAACGGCTGTGGGTCTATAGGGGCGGACGACGGAGGTGCGGGATGTTTTTCCCGCCGCACCCAAAATGAAGTCGCGCTCGCCTCTTATTTGGAGCGGCTCTCCTGGAAGAGCTTTCGGGTCGGCCGGCTGATGGGTTTACCGCTTTGATACATCCGATATCTTTTTCGTGGTTACTTTGGCGCTTCTCCCGGCTGTACTAGAATGTAACTTGTTTTCCTGCTTTTTTCGTTTTTCACTTCCCGCTTTCTAGACTTCGTTGCACTTGGCAAATTTGAAAGGTAAAAAAATACTCTTAAAACGATGAAAGTTCTAATAGAGTATGCCTAAGCCTAAGCCGAAGCTGTAGAACTTTTGGCTTTTTGGGCTTCGATTTAAATTTCTTTAGCTTTCTTCGCTTTTGTACTAGACAAAGTTACATAATACAACTTTAAAACTCGGAAAATTCAAACAAAAAATGCGGCATTTCCGCGCTTCTCCGCGGTCCCAAGGATCTAGATAGATAGCTATTTTTCGCATTTCATTCTTCGAAATTCAACGGGTTTTCAGGAATTTCTCGCACTTTTCGAAAGCTAAAGGTACAAAGGTACCTAAATAACTTTAAATACGCAAAAATCTCCCAATATTCAAACGATCACGCGCCAGATCCGGCTTCTGTTTTGCAAAGTGCATCCCCCAGGCGTGGTATACCGTATTACGGCCGCCCGGAAATGTAGTTATTTTCCCGGAAAGGTGCTGTCAAAAATGGGGGATATTCAGAGGGATTTATCCGGAAGGTGTTGAAGATTTCGCCATTTCTAGTCTTTTATAACACTCTAAAAAACTACAGTTTTTCTCAGAATTCCAAGAAAGTTGCCCAGTCCCTCTAAAACAACGAAAGCCCTGGATCCAGCTGTCAATTCCGCGAGCCCAATCTGCCGAGTAACTTTTCGGTCTCTCTCTCGTCAGCTCAATTCCGGATGGACGACCGGCCGGAAGACGCGCAATCAGCCGGCCATCAGTCCACTCGGCTCTTTTTTTTCTGATGCTCTTCTTCCTCCTCATCCCCCTCCTCACACCCACCCAAACATTTCCAATCGAGCGCCAAAGTTGCACTTCCCTGTCTAATGCCCTTGTGATTGTTGTCATGCTCATGGTCGTTTTATAATTTCAGAAAGTTTTTTTGGTTTTTCGTTGTTCAGAAGTTCAGAAATTCTTGGGCTTAATCTTATGCATATGCTTCGGCTTAGGGTCGGACGTTGGTTAGGCTTAGGCTTGGAGTTAGGATTTAGAGAGATTTTCTAGCGATATTTTGTATTTTTCGCTTCAAAATTATGCAGTTTTCATGTCTAACAATAGCAGAATTAAAAATTAGACTTAGTGTTAGGCTTTTATCATTTTTTTTGTTTTGCGAATGTGGATCTCAAATTGCCGCCACTCACTTTTGCAACTCCGGCAAAAAGCAAAAGTGCTCCTCTGGCGGCGGTGGTGAGTGAACGGCTTTTTCGGCTGGCCCATCCCCCCCCACCAAGCAATAACACGGTGCCCCATAAAAGCGAATTGCTTCAATTTATAAGTCGCTCTCGGCGGGACCGGGGTTTTTTTGTTGTCCGCCGGCGTCGACATGACCGGCCGGGCGACGCCTCCATCAAGTGCACACGAATTTCCGTTTGGTCGCCTCAAAAACTGCCTCAAAAAAGGGAAAGTGCAATGGAATTCATTATTTCGATGTGGTGCCCTTTTTCTTTGGGAGGCGATCGGCGCAAAGCCAATCAATCAACTGTGCTATAAACGATTCTTTTCACTTGAAAAGCGGAACTTTGGTTTCTTTTTCATAGACGTTAACTATCTTTCATTTTCATTTCGACTTTTAGACCTTTCAGGGCTGCCCTTTTTTCTTCTTTGTTCAATAGGATGTTGCAACGCGCGCACAAAATCAGATGTCAATAGGAGCACGATGTAGTTTTCCAGGTCGAACACGGCCTAGTAAAGTTTATGCACCTTTAGCGTGTCATTCTTTTGACTTTTCGTGCTTTTTCTTGTGATTGTAACTCAAAAATTTCTTCTTTTCCAGTGCCACTTTGCTCAAGTTGTCGCTTTTCGAAGCTCTTTTAGAAAACTAACGAAAAGAATAACTTGTATTTTCGCATCCATGTATTTTGGCATACCCACCAATGTTTGCCAAATTTTTCGAGCCGTGCCACATCCCCATTTGCCGTTTTCATTTCGACCCCGGGCGACGGGGTTCCAGGAGCTCGCGTCGGCTTTGGACCCACGCGGCTCAGAAAATAATTCTCGCACTCCCCGCGTCCCCAGCGCCACGCCATGAGGTCATTTAGTTTTGCCAAAACATGAGAGCGGGACACAATTTGGACTCCTCAGAGAGGCTGTGGTCGCAACAGCAAATTTTCAATTACCCGCCGTGCAACTATTTTTGGGTGGGGGGGGGGGATCGGTAGGGATGAATGGGATGTGTGTAATGGAGTAGTAGTGGTGGCGGGAAGTAGCAGAACGAGCAAAAGCTAACCCCGGAAGTGACGCTGTAGCTCCTGTAAGCTAGAAGCTGTGATTTTTTAGTGCTTCCTGTTTAGCGGGAGACCAATTTTTCATCGAATCCGATTTTTAAGCACTTAGTGCTGATTTTAGATATAAAACTTCTCAAAATTCTTGAAAATGTTGTCTTTGTCGCCGAGAATTCGTACTGGACTGTTAGCAGGGGGAACCGATCTTGCGCAGTAATCCTGTAAGTTCCTATGAAAAAATAAACCATTTTAAGGATTTTAAGCAGTTTTTAGAGATAAACGCTCATGAAAAACCTTATAAAAATTTCGAAAGTTTTTGACGTTTTGGTCAAAAGTGTAAGGAAAATAAGAAGGACCAACAAAAGACCCATTTTTCATCTTTTAGCATCTTCTAGCAAACAAAAATTACTAAAATTACTGTAATACACTATATTTTATTACCAGAAGTATGCGAAAGTTAAAATTAGCACTCCAACCAAACAATAAGCACTTCAAAAGCTTTGCGGACGCGCTATCTAAGAATTCTGTATCTAAGAAATGTGATTTTTCTATATCTATCGAAAGACGATCAGCCTCGGAGGCTCGAGCTCGTTCATCCTCCATGTTTTTCCTTGTGAAAGTATGGGAGCCCATATGGCGGTCTAGAACAAGCACATATCTCAAAAGGCTTTTTGACGTTACCAGGTGTACGACATAGTCCAAACGTTGAAAGTTTCAAAGCCCCCACCCCCCCCCCCCCCCCTTTTCCCGGGAATTGTTTTATCCCGCGCGCGCGTTGGCGCCCTTTTCGAGGTGGCCCGAACGTTAATTTGCATAGAAATGGGGGTGTCTTCAGTTCTTCGGAAAGGGGAGATGATGACGAGCCGACAAATAGTAAGAGGGGTGACATCCGGCTGGTGCGATCGGGGCCATTCGCATGCCCGGGGTGTCCTGCGGCTCATCATCGCCCATCTGCGCGAGTGTCCGTGTTTCTTATACTGTAGTATCTAGCATAGTTGGTTTGTGCCGTAAAGCTGCTTCATGTTTCAAAGTGCGTTTTAATCGGCGAAAACTATGCATATGGTAGTCGATCGATTTGAAACCATAATGTCGAAATTTCATAATGACGACATTAGGATCGACATTTTTTGTATCGGATTCGGAGAATTTTTCCGCGAAAACTAGCTTATGTAAATTTTTAAATGATGAATTTGCAACACTATGAAATTTCGACATTATGAATTTCGAATGTCTTTCGCTATTTTGACAGAAACCCTGGTTGATCGCGTTTTGAACCTTAATGGAACACTCTAAGGCTCGCACTTTATCTATCGTCTTATAATGTTTTAACCTGGTCTTTCGGTAAATTCTGACATAAAAAATACGTTAATCGACCACAAATTTGTACAAGGTGAGCTCGGTCTCGTGTGGAAAAACCATTATCACTAAAAAGCGTCTGCCTGTTAGTGTCAAGGAAATGTGCTAAAGTGTGCGATATTCTTAGCAATTCACGCTCTCGCATTTTTATTTAACGCCAGAAAACGAACTCGTGTGAATCGGCGCCCACGGCGCAACACTTCTTCCAATCAGACGCGCCCACTTCAGGAAATTGAGTCTCACCTCCAAAAGATGTAAGGAAAACTTTTGAGTTAGGCCGTCCGACGCCTCGGGTTGCCATTTCGTTAAAGTATCGCTTTTCGGCAACCATCCACGTGTTCTTTGCTTTCTCATCATCCCAACCCTACCGATTTCGGAAGCCAAGTTAACCGGTCAATGGTTAATTCACGTCAAAAGTGCATTGTCCTGAAGCCCTCATCTCCGTCACCCCCTATTCGCGTATTTTCTTCGTATTTATTATTGGAAATGGTCAGGGGACGATGATGGCCGTAATTCCACGTTCGCCGTGCGGCAATAAGCATTTTTTGGGGTGGGGGGCCTAAAGGGGTAAGTAAACGGAACGCATCCCTCGAATTCCGGCCCCAGTAAACACCTAATAAGGAAGCCACGGTGTCGATCGGGCGCGCGCTTCCTGTGGCTATATTAAACGCACGCCGGAAAACATTGCCAAGTAAGTACTACTATTTTTTAGCAATTTCCCCTCTCCCCCGTGCCAAGAATCACAAATCTTTGAAACCTTTAAACTTTGAAAAAAACCGATCTTATTTGTTTGCGTCTAGTAACTAAATGCCTAGTAACTTAATAGAAAGTGTTTTAATAGCGTTTTTAGTAATAAATAACTTTATTTCAACTAGAAAAACCATCTAAAAACTTAAAAAAGTAAAATTTTGGTAAAAAATCGGCCATTTTGGGTCGAAAAATCGATACTTTTGATATGTTTAATACAAATTGGAAAAGTTTTCACGTTTAGAAATAGTCAAAAACTATTTAGAAACGCTTCCACTCTTAATATTTGAAAAATTAGATCCTAAGAAAAACCCCCGATAGTGCAAAAAACCCTCGATTGCATTTTCAAGTGCTTTATGGCTTCAGAATATTTTCACTACCTTCGGGAACCAGTGTTTTCAAGATATTTTCGTACGTACTAGCGGCTTTTCTACGTATAGGTTTCTTAGATCACGACAGCAAAACATTTCAACTTCTTGGAACATCGAAAAACTCGAGCGCCTCCTTGGCATAACCCCAATTAAAAACACCACTAATTTCTCTAGGTGGTCGTCACTTGAAAAACAAGGCCAATCTGGCCCCGGCGATCTGGAGCTTGTTTTTCGGCATTTACGCATATCAGTTTTTCCGCTCACTGATGCGCTGACTAGTTTTTTGCGTATTCAGGGGAATTCACCCTCTGAATTTGAATGGCATCCGCGTCACGGTGTCCTTTTTCGAAAGTACAGTCGAATTATGCATTTGTCGGCATTTCTGGTTGTCATCGCGGCATTAGACACGATGAAATATGCATATCCCTGCTGTCATCGTCCCATTTTCACCGAAGCTATAAACATATCTTTTCGTGAAGGGCTTGTGACATGCCCTATAATCCTGGGGGGCCGATTATCCGGCTGCTGCTTAGTCAGCTCACACCGCTTATTTTGTATATTCCATTTGCTGACGACAGTCGGCATTTTGGGACGAAAAGCTGACGACGCCGTACAGCGAGAAAAAAAAATGTCTAAACGGCTTATGGCTTGCCATCGGCTTTTAGGTGACGGATCGCCGGGATAATTTTAGCCGATGACTGCATCCAGATCCAGAATGACGCTCTCAGGCTCGCACTTTTCCGGTATCACCGAAAAATAAGGTGATATCAGTCATGCCATGACATTAAAGGTTGCAGGCTCACTAAATACCTCGAAAAAGCGGATTGGGTCGTGAGGAAATGATGGGGAAAGCAGGTGACTGTAGTCTAGGATAGTGCTCGCCCTTTTTGGAGAGAATACTGTGTAGTCATTTTCCTTAGCTGTTTTGAAAGTTTACAAAACATTTGGTGCTAATGCACGACTATACAAGAGGCTCGAAACTTCTTTTTAAAACCGAGGGTTTTAAGTGAAGCTTGGCGTAACCCGTATAACCCTTGATTCTTAATTTGGAAATAACCCTCTAATGCTGTTTTTTATTACAACATCGCTAAATCGCCTTGATTCTCTGTTTTGTAAAAGGGAAAAACGTCAGCTTGATAAAAATATCCTCTTATAAGCGTTCGAAGATGACTTCCGGAATCTCGAGCTTCTTCTTCTTCTTCTCCGGCTTCTCCTCCTCCGCCACCCCCCTATTCCCGACTTCCCGCCTCGAGCAGTCGTTCCCATATCCGGGGGCAAATCGCCTAATTGAAACTCATTCCGTCGACCCCGACGCCACCCAAAAAGTGCGTCTTTCCGGCGGGACCCACGCGGCACCTATTCGCTTCTCATGGCCACCCAGGGCGAAGAAGCCATTTTTCCACCTTTGGATTAGCTTGGAACACGGCGGGGGTAAAACCGCTTTTTGCCGCATCACAACAACAAAGCGGAAGGGCGGTGATGAGAAATGGGCGTCGAGGGTGGGGGTCATTTTGGCGCTTTTTAGCGGGTTAGAAACGCCAGGGCTCACTTTCAAACCGGGAATTACAGGACGATAATAAATCAGGTTGGGTAGCACACAAAAATGCTTTAGTAACGCTCGCAGTAGGTGGGGATGTTCAAAGGAAAAGTACGTAGTCCGAGCGAGGCAACGAAACGCGCCAATGCGCACTTTAACGCCCAGCTTAAATACCTCAAGCTTGCAAAGAACTAAAAATCTGAAAGTGCAACGTGGCAGTAAGCAAGAATGTTCAAAGGAGCGTAACGTAGTCCGGCTGTGGTAACGCACCGCAATTGCACACACGAACCCTAGATACCGCATGCGCGTCAAAAATTGAACTTCTACAAACGTCAGAAAAGCAACTTCTGCAACGAGCGCAGTACGTAAGGACGTTCAAAGGAGCGTAGCGTAGTAGGATTTCGGTGACGCGATGCGCCAATACACACACCAACCTTTTGGACTGTATGCATTTCTCAATTCGTGACGTGCCCTTGAAGACACAATGCTTGAAAAAGCGGCGTTCCGTTTGTTACTAACGACCGGCCCCGCATATACCCCCTCCCCGCCAATGAGAGCATGCCCTCGATTTATGCTTCCGCCCGTTTGTCCCACCACATTCTCGTTATTGGCATCCTCGGGGTGTCGGGGGGAATGCGGCTTGGCCCGCAAAGAAATATGGGCACTCGACCTGTGATCTTTGAACATTTATTGACGCGTACTGTAACGTTGAAAAAACCCACGATGAATTTAATTAGGTCTTTCGCATTATCAGGGCACTTTTCTGCTTCCGAACTTTTTTGTATTAAGTCTAGAAATGCCTAGTAAGTTAATAGAAAGTGTTTTAATAGTGTTTTTAGTAATAATAACTATATTTAAACTAGAAAAACTATCTAAAAACTTTTTAAAAGTCGAAATTTTTATCGAAAATCGGCCCTTTTTGTCCTAAATCGATAATTTTGATGTTTTTTATACAAATTTCTACAGTTGTCACTTTTTGGAATAGGAAAAAAACAGTTTAGAAACCCTGCCACTGTTTATATTTGCAAAATGAGATCCTAAGAAAAAAAGTGGATTTTGCTGTTATATGTTAGGCATTTCTGGCCTTGTAATCCACCACCCTCCCCGGATACTGCCAAAGCACAAACTTTAGTAGTTTCAGAATTCCTTAACGGAATTTTAAGTGATCCTTCATTTCAAAAACCACCCCCCCCCCCCTGCCACCCTCTGGGTTCCTCGTTCCGCCCTTCGAAACGTGCTTGAGGATGCGTCTAATCAGAAATTCTGACCGGAAAACGGAAAGTGACGAGTGGCGCTTGTCTATCGGCGCGTCCTTTCACAGGCTATTCCCTTGTTGAAGAGAAGCCCCTAATTCTTCGTACCACACGTGTTAGCCGTCTTATCCATCGCCGCCTGTTCATCGGCAGTGCCCGGATTTTTGGGCAGCTGAGCTGGCAAAATTGGTCTTTTCGGAAGGTCGTCGGCGTGGCCAATCCCCAAGATTAAAGCTCGCAAAACAAAGTAGTAACAACCGAAATGGGTATGTGGGGGCGCAACATTGTGTTCTGCTCAATGTTTAGGGTAGGCTTGGAATTAGGCTTAGGTTTAGGCGTAAGTTGGAGCTTAGGCTTAGGCTTAAGTTTAGGCTTAGCTTCGTCAGGCTTAGGTTTAGGCTTTGACTCTTGATTTTTGGCTTAGGCTGGGCTTCAACATCCAAGAGCTTTTTGTAAAGGCCGATATTCACGTAAATTACTTACATTACCCTTTTCTGAATACCCTTTAGAAGTTCCCATTTTCCTAAAAACCACTCGAAAAGCCGATCGGCTGACTAACATGATGACAATGGCCTTTTCGGCAAAAAGTTTCCGACCTTTATTGTAAAAGGAACAATTCGTCGATGGCGGATTTGGGCCGTCTACTTTCTGCTCATTTGGGCCCAATCCCAGTCTTCGCTCGTGTAATCTGGGTCCACCCCGGCTTGGTACGATATTCGGACCACTTTTCGGATGATCATTTTTCTGATTATAGAACAACAGAATTTCTTTCGCATTACGGCGATGTTTCTCGAGAGGACCCAGATTTTCTAATATATTTGGAATGTCTGACCTTACACTCTTTTTTACTATTGCGAAAAATCAAAATTTTATTTGCTTTGAAAATTTGGTACTAGTGGTTTTTCAGACAAAATACGCCGATTTCGGATCAAAATCTTGGAATTTTCAAAGTTTTTTAAGCCACTAAATCCTTTGTAACTGAACCAACTTTTTTCGGGGTTAGCCTGAATTTTTTCTATAAATAGCGGATGTGTTTCTACATTTTTTGACTATTCCTAAGCATAAAAACTTAACAAATTTTAATTAAACATTTAATTTAGGCTGAAAAATTGCTTTTTCGCCCCAAAATGACCAAATTGTCGAGTTTTTCAAACACTCTTCAAATCTTTTTGAAAATTGTTTACTTGATATAGAATTAAAACTTAGTAAAAACATTTTAGCTTTGATTAATAGGCCAATCCAAACCGTCAGTAAAAAATTGGTTACCCCCGCGAAGACCGAAAAGAGCCGAAATCTTATGAAATACCGAAATTAAGCTTTTTTTAATTTTGTAAGTTACCCCTTCTGTTAAGATGTTAATCTTCAGAACGCCGGAACTGTACATCGCGATTTTCCAGCTAGTCCAATAGCTACATAAACGTAGTTCCGTCATCCCCTCTTCCGTCATCAGCCGGCCCGGGGGGCTAAAATCAGCAAAGCCAGTAGGGGGCAGCACTTCTTCTCAAGGGATGTTCTGCTAAATTCACACCGAACAACCCCACCTTGCCGTGACTCAAATAATCTTGCCCCGCCCCCTGGGCCATTGGGTCGCTGCCCTAGGGCCACAAAGTGCGTAAAATCTGTGGTGGTGGGAAGCCTGGAGGGCCTTTTATAACCCCTCAGGTGTCGCCGGGACTCTAAAAAAACGGCTGGTTACAGCTTTTCGTTGTCTTTAGCGAAGCGCTATTTTCATAGAATTAGTTTTGGATTGTTTGATGTCCTGGGATTTTGTTTGTCATTTATCTATTTATACCAGCAATCCTTGTCTTCATATTACCCTTTTCATTCAATATTTATGATTTTCTATTTCTTCTATTCGATTGTACGTGGGAGGCAGTCCATTTTTGACTGCAAGACGCTCCAAATGCCGTTTTTTAAACTCGAGGTCTCCGGAAAATCTAAGCTAAGCCACTAGATTCCCTTTTTTAGAACTTTATTCTCGGCTACAGCGCATTCTTCTAGTCCTTATTCGATGACCTTCCGTTCTACTCTAATTTTTCCTCTATTTGCAATCATTTTTAATCATTTCCAGGTTCCACGACTTCACAGTGCTGTTCAGCCCACCCCCTTTACTCCACGCGCCGCGCAGACGATGCAATAAAGCCCAGGTCAGTGATCACATTCCTTTCCCCTGATCGGCCTTGCAAAAATACGTATTTTTATTATGGTTAAAATCATGGCTGGCTACCTGGGGCGGCTCCTTTTTTCATGCTAGCTAATTACAGTGTATTGTCTGGAGGCATGTCAATGAAACGTTTCGCTCTCGGCGCGCCCCCGGGCATTATAGCCACCGCGGGGGCCCCCGAAAAAATTCGTGGAGACCCGGAGTTTTTCGGGTTGGTTTTTAGAGGTTCTGGAACTGATAGTTATCTCCTATTTCCTTATGCTTATAGACGAGTTTTTGCTGTTGAAAATTTCATAAACCTGGTAGCTGATGTCTTCTTCATGCAAATCCTGCTGCACGCCCTCCGCTAACAGCCTAGTACCACCAAAACGTTAATCTTCTTCTCTAAAGGTTATCTAACCCGTGAAAATTTCAAGCTACAATCTAGTAGCCTCCTTTTGCTCCATGCAAATCCTGCTACTGCTTACTGCTACGGTCATTGACCCCTGTAAAATTCCAATTTTCCAAAAATTTCCAGTTCTATAATGTCATTTTTCTTCATGCAAATCCTGCTACCCAGTTTCCTATTTAGCAAGCCAAAATAAATGGCCGCCCGGGACCAATATAAATTTTCAACAAAACGACAATTATTGCCCAGGGAGGTGGGGGCGGGTTTGCATCACGTTTTTTGCCCCATCGCGTCCCATAAATATCAACATGGACCCCAGGAGGAGCGGGTTAAAGGGAACGGGACAGCAATAGAGCAAGAGGTTTGATTGGCCCCGGCCTCTAATTAGACGACGGATCATCGGACGGCTGCCGGCAGAACGGACGAACATCCCTCCCAGAGATCTCTCTCTCACTCTCTCTGAAGTTTCGGGTCTTCCTTTTTGCCCCCCGACTTCTTAATTCAATTTGAATTTCGTTGGGTGCGGGGGGGGGGGGTCCCGGAAACGACCCCGTTGATGGGGTCCACTTTCTTGAGGGCTGTCTAGCTGCCTCTGGGTTACAGGAATTGGGAAATCGAGTCAAATCCTAAATTCGGGAATTTTCTATTAGGCCCGAAGTCCCTACGATCGCAACAGTAAGTATTTAAATGGAATTATTAATGAAACCAGGGTTGAAAAACCGCTTCGCGGCTTTTCAACCCTGGACCCGTCTAGGATCGATGAAGTTATTGACTTTGCATAATTCTTGCCGAAAACCGCTCACCAAAAATGAAAAGGGCGCCCTACCTTCCTTTTTATAAACCATTTCCACTTCCGGCGTATGCTAATTGATCCCTAACAAAGAGGTTGGCCGAAAACTTTACAAAAACCTAATTTTAATATCGAAAATAGCAATTTTTCAAAACTTTTATGTGTGTGCAGTCGATTCCGGGCCCTTCTTTACCCTATGACGTTTCCTCCTTACCGAAAAAATGCTTCCCTGAGGCTGTAGGTGCGGAACATCCAAACGGAAGTGCATGCAAATATACACACACACAGACACTATTTTTTTATATATAGTAGGATTTGACTCTCGTTTAGGTGAAATCAGTTTTTCCTCTATTTTTCTTATTTGTTTCATCGAAATTTGTGGTGTTTTTACATTTACAAAGGGTAATTAATAATGTAAAACAGCTGCCTCTATTTATTAGAAGAATTGGATCGTGAGGAAATCCCCCCCCCCCCCGAAAATGTACAAGAACCGTTGATCTTTTTTACGAAATCAACACCCTTCCGCCTTTGAACAATGAATTTTTCAGAAATGGAAATGAACGCGATCCAGACATTTCTCTACGAAGTCTGCATCCCGACCATCATCATTCTCTGCGTCCTCGCAGCACTTTTTAACATTTTGGTAAGTGGAAATATTAAAATTTTGTGCCAAAGAAGTCATCGCCGACTTATGACCTCTTTTCCAGGTGTTCATCAGTCGATTCCACGTGAAAACACGTTCCTCCTCCCTGGAGCTGACGTACTCGCTGGCCCTGTCGGACACTTGGACATCAATGGTCATTGCCGGATCGCTATTCTGGAACAGCTACAAGCCAGTGATTCTCGGAATTAGACATGAAACGTACTGCTTCCCGCTGACGCTGGAGGTAAGCTACCAATTTTATATTATGAGCCCAACAATGGCTAGTAACTTTGTGTTTATTTTCAGAGTATAGTTTAACCCTATTTCAAATGGAAAAGGAATGAAAAAACCTCGAAAAATTTTTTGGGGTGGTTTGGTCGAAAATTGGCCATTTTTATTTCGAAAAAACAATTTTTTGTAGTTTCAATATAATTTCAAAAGTTTTTACGTTTAGGAATAGAAAAAAGTATAGAAGCATTTCCCATATCCACACTAGAAAAACGGGCATCTTTTGAAAAATTACTCCCCCCGATAATGCGAAAGAACCCTGATATCTTTACGTCTTCTTCCAGGCATTCCGAACTGGCGGTCTCTTGGCCGGCTGCTTCCATCTTGCCGCCCTCAGCTTTGTCCACTACCTCACAATCATCCGCCCGTTTGACCATGTCAAATACATGAACATCCAGTAAGTCCTACAAGACCCACTTCCGCTACTGGCCCTCTGGAAATCACGAAATGCTGATTTCAGGGTGACGCAGGTGGTTATTTTAATAATCTGGGCCGTGCCGCCGATTCTATTGTTCGCCTACTTTTCCTCGTCCGAAAATGAGGGCTACAGGTAGCTGAAAATAACTCGACACAAATAACCATGATTTTTTTTAGAAACCCGAAATGCGAGGGGGTGTCGTTCTACGAGAATCTGTACTTCCGATTGGCCGTCTCGCTCATCATTGTTGTGCTAATTCTCATCACGTGTATACTTTACTGGAATATGTTGCGCAAAATTTCTACGGTATGTTTTGTGCGATTTAATAGGGCTAAAACTCGAGCTTAGAAAGTATCAAGAAACTTTTGAGATCTTAGGTTCGCACAAAAATGGCGACAGCCAACCCGCGCGGGCGACGGACCGTTGTCACCGCCGTGCTCATCTTCAGCACTTTTTTAATCGGCTGGCTGCCCGCCAGCATAATGTTCGTGTTAACGGCCGAGGTACGTTTAAACGGTATCAAAAATGCCGTCAAAATCTGAAAAGTTCAATCCAAAAATGTTCAGGGTATGCCGTTGTACCGAAATAGCAGCATCGTCGTCAACATTCTCTCTATTGTCGTTTTGGTGGCGATCATGGCGAAATCGTTGACGAATCCGATCATCTACGCCACAAGGTTAGCTGCTGGGAAATAAATAAGCCGCAAACCGGTGACAAAACCGATTCCATTAAAAATACATCCTTTTCCAGGATACCCGAAATCCGACAGTTCGTCCTCCACCGAATATTCTGGCATTTCGGCACGTCCACGCCGCATCATCGTTCAGAATTGACGCCATTGAAACGCTCAGGGAATTGACCGCATTTCGATTCGAGAAATAAATATTTATCATGATGGATTGACAGAGTGGGGGGCCGGCGGGGGATTGTGGAAGAGCGGGGGGCAACGGCTGCCCAATTTGCCGTACTCCGAAAAAAAAGTACAATGGATGAAACAGGGTCAACCGTCTCATGGATATCACAAAGTCGTGAAAAGAAGTAAAAGCGTGCTCATGATACAGTGGAGATGTGGGTGGGTGTGGGGGGAAGACAGTCAGGGGCGGTGGGTGGTGTCAGTGTGCGAAGGGTTTGGCCGTGGGGCGGCCGGCGCTGGTCCCAAAAATGGCCCTAGGCGCTGGTCCTAGGGTTAGTTAAATCGCGATTTTTCGGCGCCTACGGCGCCATGATGGCAAAAAAAATATAGTATTATCGATATATGTTATCTGCGAGGTAAGGGGTTCGAATAACTATTTCTAAAAAATTCCACTATTTAAATCATAGTAACGATACGACACCAAGAAAAATCATGCACGAAAATTTCGGCAGAAGTCGGCAAAGGAGTAAAGTATGATCGGTCATGGTGGGTATGGATGTGACAACGCTCGTTACGGGTGAACGGCTTGGACCAAGCTGGCAATTAGTTGAGCATTACACATTTCCCCGATCAAGGTTTGGGTAAAATTTGGTCAAGATCGGCCAATGGAATGCGGAGAAATAATTTATTATCGGCCCCCCATCCCGGTGCACGCTGATGAATCCCTTGAAAATGCTCTAACTACCCCGTCCTTGGCGTTAGCGGTTTGAAATTTGTTGTCAGGCTAGGTCTTGGGTCTGCCCAACTACTGCCAAAAAAGCAAAAGCATGCTTCCAGTTTAAAACCCTTTTTCCGGACCAGCGCCGCTTCACCTCCGGAATCAGCTCATTTGGCCGCGCCCCCACTTCTGGTCCCTTGGTCCCCGAAAGGGCAATCAATCACCACCAAACTTGCTTGCCGAATAGCCTCTGGTACTGGCTATCATCTGACAAAACCATTTTAGCCCATACTTGCTACCGCCTGTAGCTATCGACCAGGGACTGGGCGCCTTAATTGGCCGTGGGATCGGTAGATGTTCCGTTTTTTCCTTTTTACGCCCTCCGTCTCAATTTTCCCACTTAGAACTTCTAGTCGGCTGAAAGCCCGGTCTTTCCTCTTTCTAACTATGTATCAACCGTTCTGATCCATTACGTTATCTCTGAGTTATGGACCGGCGCTTAATTGGACGCGGCGGCTTTTGCCGTTTTATATGGGAAAAATCCATTCAATTGCATGCTACCCTCTACTCCACTGGCCGATCCATCCCAATTTTTTCCCTAAACGAGTTCCTAGTTTTCTCTTCCCCTCATCCAAGTTTCAGCTTCATCCGACTTTTTTGAAGGGCTTTTTCGGGACCAGCGCCGTCTCTTCCGGGGCCGTCGTGGCATTGCAAATTTCTTTCCTGTGTCGATTTCTGCCCAAATTTTCATGCACAATTTTTCGTACTGTGAAAGAAAGAAGAAAGAACTGTAAGCAGCGCAACAACATTAAAACAGAAAATCCAGGAAGCCGACATTTATTTTCGCTATTTTTTTGGATATTGACCCAAAAAGCCACAAAAATTCTTGCCGCTAACGCGGCGCTGGTCCTAACCCCTGTCAGCCAACCCCCGGCGCTGGTCCATTTGGCCACCTGAAAATTCTTTCGCACACTGGGGTGGTGTCTAAATACAATAGTACAATTCACAATGCAACGGGATCGGGCGGGTTGGGAGAGTTGGCACACGGTAGATGGCATCATATATACAGCAGCTTTCTTCGGGCCAGGCTCTAGGCGTTGGCAGGCTGGTTCAGCTTCAGATAATCAAGCACATATTTCGGCAGTTTGTCCTAGCAAAAAGTAGATGTATAAAAGCTGGAAATTACCTGGCTGGCGGAGAGTTGGTGGAAAATGGCTTCGGCGGCGGAGAGTAATTCATCTAGCTTCAGATGCATTGAAAGGTCGTTGACGTGCTGAAAGCGAACAAATTTTTCGATTTTCCGCGACTATCGCCTACTTTCAGGATTTCCGTTAGCCCAAAGCCATTCTCGATGATGACCTCGGTCTCGCGATCAAGAATGGCCACACAGATCAGAAGAAGGAAGTTAGCGCATGGCTGGTTCGTCCAAAGCACCTAAAAATATTCTTTTTTTTAAACAAAAAAAACTCGCTGACCTCCCACAGCTTGCTCGCGTCCTCGAAGCTGAACTCGCGCTTGAACCAGACGAGCAGCCACCGGAAGCAAAAATACATGTCATCGGACTGGTGGGCCTCTGAAGAAAAAAAAGCTGACATAAATGGAAAAAATCGTACCCAAATAATTGCACAGCTTTGGGTTGACAATCATGACGAGATCGTGCAGCTGGTTGCACTGCTGCTTGATGGAGAGCTGATCCTCGGCAAAGTTGGAGTGCTAAACAGGAAAATAAATTTGAAAAGAGAAAAAAACATACGACAATATCCATCAATCGGACAAAACACCAGAAAGCGTCCACTTCGTCCTCCATCACAAACAGCACAGGGGCGCAAAAGTCGGACATCCCCTGGACGTACCCTAAAAGCCAAATTTCATCGCCATTCCCGAGTTTCCTTACCGAGATCAAAGTTGTACATGCAATACGTCATCAGGACATCGTGAAGCCGAGCAATGTTCGCATTGCCCTCGCCGGTGAAGTATTTCATATGCCGGTCTGTCCGGGTGACGTCCTTTTCTGAAAACACGCCAGAAAAAAATTTTTGTATCTCCGAGTACTGACCGACAAGGGACTTGCGATTAGCAAATGTCAAAAAGCGCGATTCTTGCTCCTCGCTGATGCTCATCCACTGGCCCTTCATACGATAGTACTCTTTTTCGTACTGGGCGCGCTTCTGAAAAAAACGTCCGAAAACAAAAGTATGCCAAACCTGCAGGTGCTCATCGTGGGACTCATTCCAGCTGATGTAACCGAGCAGATATTTCCACGCTTCTTTCCTCACTTCCGGTTCTAGGCCACCCCTAAAATATCGAGCTTTGAAAAAGTGCCAACAGACAAACCTGAACACGCTCATCTTGACGAGATGCAGGGCACGCTGGTCGAAGGAACCGTGGTTGTTTTTGAACGAATCCCAGACTTTCTAAAATCCAGAATGAAATAATTACGCAGACAAAAATACCTTTGAGATCGGAGCTTCCCGGAAAATTTCGGGCCGAGGCGGCAGTTCGAGCTGGGTGACCATCTCGAAGTCGCTTTGTTCGCCGTCACGGTAGACGCTAAACAAACGTCAATTTTCAAGGGTTTTTTCAAATACCGTAGCGGATTGCTCTCCTCGCCCTTCTCGTGCAGTTCGCGCATCGCTCTGATCTGTTCTTCCATGCTGACCTCGTCAGAATCGAGCAGGGCGGGAATAACCTGGAAAAACAAACATTGAATTGCTGGGGATAAATACTTGATCTTGCATGAAAGCCGTGATTTTGCCCAGACCCGTCATTGCCGTGGCGTAGGGGTTGCCCATGAAGCGCTAAAATCAAAGTTGGCGCAGATGTCCGTGTCCTTACGCTCAAGATGTCTCCGTTGTTATCGAGGGCATGGACTGATTGCGCCAGGATATCGGCCTTTTCATTAATCACGAGGACGAGGTTGGGCTCTTTGCGGGAACGCCTCAGCTTCAGGTAACTAAAAGAGAAAAATATAGGAAAGGCCAAGCCGAACTCACTTCTGCATACAGGCCAGAAATTCGTTGCCATCCGACTGGCGGAAGTAGAGCGGCGTATGACTGGAGCCGTCTTTCATGAAGAAGGTGAAGACGGGGCAGACGTTGTCTGAACTCGATTGTCCAAAGAAATCTCCGACTAAAGCGTAAGTCAACAAACAGGTGGCGCAAACACCTACCGCCAGCACGGGCCGGCTGAACCGATTTGAAACTGCTCAAGTCGTTCAGGTCGAAGGAGAAGCGGTGGCGGGCGAAATTGCGTGGCGATGTCTTGATTCCCGAAGGTGGTGATGTGCCTACTAAAACAAAAATGGATTTTTTGAAAAATTAGTGCCTTCGCAATACTCGGGAGACAATTTTCCTCCTGAACATTCATTTATCATCAAGACCTTTCTCCTAAACTGCTTTTGCTATTCGCAACCACAATAGTTAGAGATCATAATTTTATTAACACGGCAAAAAATATTTTTCGACTAAAATTTGAATTTTTCAAGGAGGCAACTTCCACTTGAAGTATAGCACAATTTATAAAGCAGCCTTAAATTACAGGTTTTACGTTCCTAGGCAGCCCTGGATGCGCAGAACCCCCTCCACCCCCGATCATGCAAAAGACCCGAAAGTTTACTTACACAACGAATTCTCGTCATTCTCATCTGCGAGCACCCAACCGCTGGTATCCGGCGAATCATCAATCGGAATCCATTCCAAGAAGACGCCCATGGGCTTTAAAAACGAATCAGGTAAGAAAAAGATACGTTGACTTACCCTCTCAACAACTTGCAAATGCCCGTAGATTTCGTCACCTTCAGCCACACGCGCGCAAACTCCTGAGACCTTTAGGGCAACCTAAGAACAAATTTAGTTTTTAACCCCAATCCCTCAAGCTTACATTCTCGAAAACGGCACGGGCCCTCGGGGCGCTAGTGTCCCCCTCCATACGTAACCGACTGGCTTCTTGCTTCTTTTTCACGTAACGATAGGCCAGAATCGGAATCATACAACGGGCTTCTGAAACGGTGATGTTAGATAGGCAATAACGAAGAGCCGAACGACAAAAACAAGGGTGAAACGGTTCAGTTTCGCAACGAAATCGGTTGAAGCCTTCGTTGGGCTCCGGGCAAGCACATGGTGTTGGTTGTGTGGGCACGCTCGCTGCGTGTCATTGGCTGCCAATCGGAGGGCGGGCTGGCCCTATCCGGTATGGGAAAAGCGGGCTGGCAACACGGGGAGTTGGCAAATGACTTGAGGAAATAGGGGGAGGAATTATTACCAAAGTATACAAGCCATTTTCAAGAGTATCTCACTTTCCCCCGGGAGAGTCTACGGCTCGTTTTTTTTGCAAGTGAAACCGCAATAACTCCTAGAGAAATATCGAATTGTGTTGCAAAAGGAAGTTTTAGAACGAGAATTTTCCCAGAACACGCGAAAATGAGATATTCTAACGACAATCACTTTATCACTTCATCGACAAGGGGAATCTGGACATTGCCGAAAAACTTCTTTGGCTTAGAAAATTTCTAATAAAAAAAATTAAAATTAAAAGTTCTGAGCAACGTTACATTACAAATTACGGACAGCGCAGGCTGTATAACGTAGTCTTTCGGAACACTCCCGATTTTCGGCGCGTTTTCCTGATTTATGGGTGAAAAACGCAACAAAGCCAGAACGTCGAAATCGACCAAAAATTTTTCTTGATCTATTTGGGCGATTGCACATTCGTCAAACATCACTGCTACTACGCTATATCTTTGGGTCATCACCCCTTTCCCAATCACCCCCTGCAAAGCGCCCCATCCTCCCCCACGGGCTCCTATTCGGCGCCCCTCCTATTTGCAGCATCGTGGCCTCTACGGTTACGTGGAACCGTTGAGATTCCCTCTTTGCGATTTTTGCTCTAGCTTTTCTGCCTAAACTAAAGGCACAGTGAAGCCATTCCCTGGTACCCGGCTTTTCTCGCAGCGAATGACGTTCTTATGACTTTTTACGACCTCTGGGTACCCCCATGGCCTCTCGGGTCCCGGCAGACCTTCCGGGAACTCCCACTCTTTACGCTGATCTTCTATTTGAGTAGCTTTCTCGATTTTGCCGATCTCTATTAAGCCATCAATTCCAGGGTTTTAAAATCACAAGAAGGAAAACATGGCCGATCTTGCCCCCAGCCAGCCCCCGACCCAGCAGTCCATGCGCCGCGGAATGGTCAAGCAGGTGCGTTTGCAAATGTGCTTTTTTTCGGGCAGCTGCTAGCCTTTGCCTCCATTTTTCAAGCTCTCCTATTTTAGGTCTTGTCCGGTGACGCGGTTGTTATTCAAGGAACCGCTACGCAAGGGCCCCCTCCCGAGGCCACCGTATATCTGTCGAGTGTGACCGCGCCCCGCCTCGGGAAGCGGCCGACCGACACCGTCTCCGGGACCCCCGACGAGCCCTACGCCTGGGAAGCCCGCGAATGGTTGCGAAAAAAGATTGTCGGTCAAGTGGTCACCTTCATCAAGGACTACACTGCCTCATCCGGTCGTGACCACGGGAAAATCTTCCTTGGCGGCACAAGTAAGATTTTCTAGATTTTTTCAACTGTTTTTAGATGTGGACAACGCTGAAAACGTGACCAAGACCGGCGTCGCCGAGGGGTACCTTGAAGTCCGGCAAGGAAAGGTCATGGACGAATACTCCCAGGAGCTTTTGGCCCTGCAGGAGGAAGCAAAGTCATCGAAAATCGGCAGATGGGACGAGAATTTGAAGCCCAGAGAGGTATTCGTTTTTGGGTGTCACGAATCATTTTTTAGGTGACCTGGACAATCGACAACCCACGACAGCTCGTCGAGAAGTATCAACAGAAGCCAGTAGATGCAGTCATTGAAATGGTATGGTCGTTTGAGCAGAGCCATCAACCTTTTTCTAGATTCGTGACGGGTCAACATTCCGCATGATGCTCCTTCCTTCATTCGAGTACATCACCCTGCAGCTTTCCGGAGTCAAGTCTCCTTCCACGCGCGCCCAAGACGGCAAGGCAGAGCCCTTCGCCGAAGAGGCCAAATTTTTCGCTGAAATCCGGCTGTTGCAGCGTGACGTCCAGGTAACTTTTCGCGTAAATCTTGGACGATTTTGTGTAGGTTGTCCTCGAGTCGTCGTCGAACCAAAACCTCGTCGGCTCAGTGCTCCATCCCAAGGGCAACATTGCCGAGTCACTGCTGCGTGAAGGATATGCCAAATGTGTCGACTGGTCAATTGGGCTGTGCACGGGAGGAGCGGAGAAGCTTCGAGCCGCGGAGCGAGCTGCCAAGGAGAAGAAGCTCAGACTATGGAGGGGCTATGCGCCCAACGCCTCTTCGAGCCTCAGCGCGGAAAAGAAGCATTTTACTGGCAAGGTAGTTTTTTGCATATTTCTGTATATACCTTAACCGCCCCTCTTTTTTAATTATTCCTTTGTAGGTCGTCGAGGTCGTGATGAACGATGCACTGATCGTGCGCAAGGATGATGGTACCGAAATTAAGGTCCACCTCTCCAGTGTGCGTCTGCCAAGGTATATTTTGTGGTCGACATCTCTAAATGCTTTTTAGGGAACAAGGAGATGCTGATGGAGCCAAGCCTACCGGACCAGTCAACCGCCAGTTCCGGCCGCTCTACGATGTGCCCTTCATGTTCCAGGCCCGCGAATTCCTCCGGAGGAAGTAGGAAAACTTTCTTTTTTTCATAATTTTCGTTTCAGATTGATCGGCAAGCCCGTCCAAGTCACCATCGACTACATTCAGCCCCGATCCGAGCAGTTCCCAGAGAAGACTTGCTGCACAGTGAAACAGGTATGTGCTTGTGGCTGACTTCCCATACCTTTTATAGGGTGACCTGAATGTTGCTGAAGCGCTGATCACTCGTGGACTCTCCAAGGTCGTTCGCCATCGATCCGACGATGATAACCGCTCCTCTGCCTATGATGCGTTGCTAGCCGCCGAGGCCAACGCCGAAAAGGCAGCCAAAGGCCTGTTTGCACCAAAGGTTAGCACAATTTACCTCAAGCATTTTACAATTTGATTTTTAGGACAAGGACCGCAAAGACACACACCGCATCCAAGAGCTCGCCGGAGACGCCGCCCGATCCAAGCAATTCCTTTCCTACCTGCAGCGAGGCGGCCGAAATGAGGGTGTTGTCGAATTCATCGCCTCAGGATCTCGGCTGCGCATCTACGTACCAAAGGAGACCTGTCTGATCACCTTCCTGCTCGGAGGCATCAACTGTCCGAAAGGCGCTCGCCCTGGTGGCGCCGCCAGCGAAGGAGAACCCTACGCTGCCGAGGCTGCACAATTCACAAGGAGCCTCATCATGCAACACGAGGTCGAATTTGATGTTGAGGGCATCGACAAGATGGGCAACTTCATCGGGTACCTCTACGTCAAGCCCCAGGAAGGTGGACGTCCGCAAAACCTCAGCGAGCTGCTTGTTGAACAAGGATTGGCCTCGGTAACTTGAGACGATTTCATTCATGCAATTTTCTGTTAGGTCCACCATTTCTCGGCCGAGAAGAGCGGTCACTACAACTCCCTCGTTTCTGCTGAAATCCGGGCCAAGAACGCGAAACGGAATATCTGGGCCAATTTCAAGGAAGAGCCCGAAGATGAAGAGAAGCGTACGCAAAGTGATGACAAGTCCGAGCGTGTTGTTTCTTACAAAAAGGTAAAACATTTTTCCGTATGATTTTTATTCGCTCTTAGGTTGCCATCACTGACGTCCAGCGTGGAAACTTCAAGTTCTCCGCTCAGCTGCTCGATGATGGGCCGAAGCTCGAGAAGCTGATGGGAGAGCTGCGCGAACATCTGAACTCGAACCCACCTCTGACCGGCTCTTACCAGCCACGAAGGGGAGATCTTTGCGCCGCCAAGTTCTCGGCCGACAACCAATGGTACCGTGCCAAGGTCGAGTCTTCCCGAGCTGGAAACGCTGATATCCTTTTCATCGACTACGGTGTGTACCTTCCCTTTATTTATAATCTATGTGTTTAGGTAATCGGGAATCTGTCCCGGCCAACAGCCTGGCGGCCCTTCCACGTGAATTCTCCAACACCGGCGCTTTTGCCAAGGAATATGGTCTCGCTTTGGCGTCGATTCCCAACGATAAGGTTTGTGTTGCCTCTATACAAGATACCCTTAGTTGTAAAAATTATTAAATCCGGCTATTTTTTCTAGGACTACGCTGTCACCTCGGACCAGGCTCTCGAGCAGGTGTTGTTCTCGAAGCCGACGGCCGAGCTGAACGTTGAGTACCGAGCAAACGGTGCCGAATACGCCCAGGTGCTGATCGATATTGATGGGAAGCGTACGGATGTCGGGCGTCTCCTCGTGGCCGATGGTTTTGCGTTGGCAGACAAGCGACGCGAGTTCCGGTTGCAGCAGTTGGTCAATGATTACCAGGTGAGGTTACTTTGTTCGTTTCATTTCTTTTAGAAGATATCTTTCATACTTTGATTTTAGGAAGCTGAACAAGAAGCTCGCAAGCGACGCCGCAACATTTGGGAATTCGGCGACTTCACTGGCAATGACCTCTAGGCGTTTGTATATCGGTTGTTTTTTTCCCCCATTGTTCATTCCGGTCTCTGGTCATACTTCTGTGTTATCTTCTTTCCTCCTACAATTCTTCGACGTTAAGTCATTGTTATTTTTCTTCCGGGGAGGTTTTTTTTTATCTATGCCTTTAAAATAAATGGGTTTTATCGCGCGATTTGGCTGGCCGACACAGATATGGTTTTCACGACGCTACTTGTGCAAACTAACCGCAAACCAGATTCAACAATGTGATTTAGTCGCGATGGTGCGACATAACCCTGGGCCGCTGGGCCAGAAAAACAAGAAGCACAAGACTGGCGGGCATAAAACAAAGGGCGTCCTGAAGAAGGAAGCTCGCGGTAAATTAACTAGGCAGAAGATTATACTGGGTCCTATTTAGGGAGAACCGTTTCTCGAAGTTCTGTTGCGGGCTCGGCCCATTCGACATTATCGAGGCAAACTCGAAAATGCCAAGCCTCTCAACGTCGTCGTCTGAAGAATGAAGCTGATTCGATTGCCAAAGAATCGCTTGGGAAAGAGAACAAGCCCCCGATTCTTGTGGTATAATTTGTGACCTTAATTTCCATCAAGAATTCAGGCAATCGTCCCATTGAGCGGTGCGCCAAGTGGTAAAGAACTCGTCGAACAGCTAGCCTCTTGTGATTCGACCATCATCCGCTCAAATACACCGGTGGCACAATATTTCACGTAGGGAAACCTTCTTTCCCTGAAATTTGCTTTAGACTGCCTCGGTTCAAGACGAGAATTGGTTTTGTGACACCGAATCCCAATGATATCGAGGCTGTATTGGATTCCCTGAAGGTTTTCATTTCTGTCAAGTTTTTATAATTTTTAGGTGGCTGACGTCGTCTGCTTTGTCTGGCAAGTAAACCACGAGCTGACCAGCCAGAAAGAGCTTCTACTCTCGTTGCTGCTCGCCCATGGCATGCCAAGCCCAATCTGTCTAGTGAATGGCATGGGACAAATCTCGTCTGCTAAACAACGCGATCTGGCTTGGACGAATTTGAAGAAGACGATTAATCGATTGTAATTTCGCCTGAGTTGTAGTTTATTGTCCTTTTAGCTCTCTACCCACCGACAAGCTGCTCAAGGCCGATTCCGCGAACGATGGCCTGAAATTGTTGCGGACGTTCAATGACGGGAAGAAAAAGAAGTTGTTGATGCAACAGCGTCACCCGCATATGCTCGTCGAGAAGTTGGACGCTGCCGACGAGGATGTATGTTTTCCAACATATTAATATTATAATTGCATGTTTTAGACGTCGAAGGGCACCTGCACGTTATTGGCAACTGGCTACATCAGGGGTCCCTCGATGAATGTCAACCATTTGGTGTATCTCCCCGGATTGGGCGAATTCCAGGTAGCGGCTCTTCCAATAATTCTAAAGTTTTTTAGTTGTCAAAAATTTTTGCGCATGAGGATCCGAATCCGGTGAGGGAGCGACAGGTTTGCAATATTTGGGGCAATATATTTGGTATTTTTTTTAGCGTGAATGGAATCCCGCCGCCGGAAACTTGGCCGCAGAGGCCTCTCCCAGCATTCAAGAAAGCCTTCAATCCGAAATTGTCCCCAACGAAATGGACGGCGAGCAAATTCTCATCGACCAGGATTTGAAGAAGGACGAGAAACATTGTATGGAAAACCTACACTTTAGAAGAACATTATTTAGTATTCGTGGCTCCTGAAAAGAAGAAAATGCCGAAGGGAACGTCTTCTTATCAAGCCGCTTGGATCATCCCTGATGACGAGGAGGGTGAGGGTGAAGGGGACGAAGAAGAAGAGGAGGACGGGGAGGATGAGGAGGATACAGAGGTGGACAGGTTCTTGCTCACTGGAACATCGGTTTTAGGGAAGCAGCGACGAGGGTGAGGGCGAGGAAATCGAACCTGAAGAGGCTGAAGAGGAGAATGATCAAGTAAGAAGGCCTGCCATTAAATCCCCGTCGTTGCAGGTAATGGATGAAGATGCTCGAACCGAGGCCGCAGACACGGAATTCGGCGACATCATGGACGATGAGGTGGACATGGACGATTTGGCAGAGTTCAACGCCGAACGCCAAAATGAACAATGGCCTGATGAGATCGATACGCCAATGGACATCCCGGCTCGGGTGCGCTTCCAAAAGTATCGCGCGCTCAAGAGCTTCCGGTTAGTCCTAGAGCAGAATTCTTGAATTTGTCTTTGTAGTGAGTCGCCCTGGGATGTCAACGAGAATCTGCCGTATAACTACGCGCGTATCTTCAAGTTCCAGAACTTCAACAGGACAAAGAAATTGGTGTTAAAGGTAAGCTTTCATTGGGTTTTCGAAAGTTTAACTTTCATAATGTTACAGCAAAAATAAATTTCATTAAAATTATTTGTGTTTCTTTAGAAAATGGGTGAGGAAACCGCGGATTGCGTGTCGTCGGGGACGTTCGTGACCCTGTTCATCAAGGATGTGCCTGCTAGCTATCTGGGTATGCATATGAGGCTGAACTCCTTAACTATAATTTTTAGCCTCAATCCGTCCAGATTCCCTGCTTGTCCTCTACGCCCTTTTGCCGCACGAGCAGAAAATGTCGGTCAGTAACCTCCGTTCTGGGGCTGATATCGCTTTACATTTAGGTGGTGAACATGGCGGTCAAAAAACATCCGACCTGCAAGACGCCAATCCTCAACAATGGAACCCTGACGTTCCATGTTGGCTTCAGGTTTTGATTTTATTACTGAAAAAACTATGTTTTTTTTTAGAAAATTCGAGTCACAAGCCTTGTTTAGTCAACATCATTTGTCCGACAAAGTCAAGGTATGCATACTTTGCCAATAGATAACCATTTTTAAGATGGAGCGTTACTTGCCGTCAACGGGCCCGTGCGTCGTCTCGGTGTTCGCCCCGATCATCTTCCCACCGGCCACCGTGCTCATCTTCCAGAAGTTGCCTAATGATACGCAGGTGAGTTAATTGTCGAATTGTGTCGAAGAATCCATTTTTGCCCTTTGAGCAATAATGTCCCGAATTTTCAGCAATTGGTGGCCACCGGCAGCCTGTTGGACAACAACCCGGATCGGATCGTGCTGAAGCGTGTCGTGCTATCCGGGCACCCGTTCAAAATCAACCGCCGCTCGGCCATCGTCCGGTATCTGTTCTTCAACCGCGACGACGTCGAGTGGTTCAAGCCCGTGGAGCTGCACACGCCTTCCGGTCGCCGCGGTCATATCCGCATGGCTATTGGTGAGTCCATTATAGCGTTTATAGGTTCTTTCGCTATCGGGGGGCGCTTTATCGGGGATCCAGTCACCAAGGCCACGATTTCTTATCAGGCTCGATGGGCGGATTTAAATTTGTCTCTGTGCTCTGCCTTGCGCATCTGTCCACCTCAGGGATGCACTAACAATAATAATTTTGCTACACTAATGTTCTATTTGGGATGCCAAGAGTTAATTTCATGAAGTTTTATAATCAATAAAAGATAGTTTTTAATCTTTCAACGTTGTAAAAACACCCTCAAAATATCTAGAAACGTGGCATTTAGTAAAGCTCGAGCCCAGGGAGCCCAAGACAGTTTTGCAGTGTAAGTTTATAAAAGTCGTAGTTCGTATTAAATCTTGTAGTAATGCACTGATACTAATATAATAGTCCAAAATCAATGTCAATGATACTTTAATACACCTCCGGAAGCTCCCTGAGCTCTTTGGGCTCCTGGCTCCCTGGGCTCCCTGAGCTCGAGCTTTACAAACTACCTAGAAACGTGATTAACATTCACCCGGATCTAGCTTACTGAACCTCATTTACGAACATAAACTTTGCCGAATGGATATTTTTTCCAAAAACCCACAAATCCTGATTTTAGGTTATAAATCCTTGGGTAGAATTTGCTAAATTATAGGTTTCGATAATTCATTCGACCGCACATTGTGTTTATTATAAAACATTTTCTAGCTTATAGGATAATGGTAGTATCCTGAGACGTTGGTGGATCTATAAAAACAGTTTCCTTATATGGCAAGTGCTTTTTGACCTAAAAATGAATTTGATAAACCTTGATAACGCCACAACCAGTCATTAATCGTAAAAGCCAAGCCGGAACTTCCGGTATTTACCGTAAAATTTTATTAGTTTTTTACGATTTGCAAGCTTTTGTTTTTCAAGTTGTAAAAAATAACCAATCCGAGGTTGTAGGGATATTGAAAGCATAGGCCTAGGTGCGCAAAGAATGGTGCGCCTCGAGCAGATAGATGTGCAGATGGCAACGGAAGGCATACAGAGGACTTGATAAAAATCGTGGCCTTGGGGACCGCGCCCCTTTATGTGCAAACTTTTTATTTATTTGGATATAATTTTCAAATTTAAATAGTGGCAGCATTTCTAAATAATTTTTTTACTATTCCTAAAGGTGAACACTTTACAAATTGTTGTTCAAAACATAAAAAATAGATTTTTCGGTCAAAAATGGCCGATTTTTGACCAAAATGTCGACTTTCTTGAAGTTTTTAGTTGCAACTTGTTAGCACTCATTCAATTTCCCGTTTCAGGCACTCACGGCCACTTCAAGTGTCGCTTCGACCAGCAGCTTGACGCCCAGGACACTGTGATGATGAACCTGTACAAGCGCGTCTACCCCAAATGGAGCTACACGTCTCACATCACCAAGCTGCCGACCGTGCTGCTAAACCAGGAGGAGGGGCCCCTGAACGGCGGCCAGGCCCGCGATGAAATGGAAGAATAGCTTTCCTCTTACTAACTGCTTGTTTTGTTGATTTTTGCTCATTGTTTCAGGTTGTTGTTGTTGCTCTTGTTGAAAGGATAAATTTTATAACTGTACAATGGAAGCACATCCTGGTACGAATGACAACGTTGTGATCTTATGCATCACTAGAAACGAACAGCTTATTAGCGGAACCGGAAGTGGACGTGAAGTTTCTAAATCAGTTTGTCAGGGCCGAGTCTCTTATCTTTGTTTCCTACCCCCGATGCATTACGCCTGGTATTTCGGGGGCGGATGTAGTCTGAAGCGGCAGAGAGGCGAGCCTGAAATAGGTCGAATCTATTTACTATTTCTATAAGATACATAATGGACCAAACCCGGCAAGGTATGCATAAAAGACAGCTAATCATGCCGAAAATTAGGCCGGGCAAGTGAATTGGAGCTGCGAAGATGGGCAAATTTGCTGGAAGCCCTGCAAAGCGAAGGTGCAACGAATGATGAAGCGCCTTTGATCTTTGAGGTAAGTAATCTAAGAAATTTGCTAAAAAATTATAAACTCGTTCGTAGTAACTCTAAAATTACGATGTATCCAATAACACAAGCTTCAGGATGAGGATGAGCCAAAAATCAGCGCCGAGAGCATAATACTCCGGTCAAATCAAACGATCGAAAAGTGCATACTCGCTTTTGCGACACATGCTATTGAGGTTGCTTCTGAAAATTTAATCCAACGTCCGTATGGGTTTAGGCAGAGAATTTCCTTAATCAAGCTGTAAACACTCACTTTCCCACAATTTTGCTGTACGAAGAAATGGGTAAGCCTGATCTATATCACATTGTCCATCAGTTTTCGCCCTTAATAGCAAAAAACTGAGCAGATTAAAGCTCGCTACTTCAGAATCTCCGACTCAGGCCGAGGTAGTCGCTCGAATGAGTCGATTCCTGCCCGCGCTTCATGCATTCGCCGATTTTCTGGGCAGAGTATCGCTGGTTTGTTTAACTTCATATGTGAAAATGGTATTTAGATGTTTCGCAATCTTCTGCAGCAAATTCGCGCGTTCTACGGGCTAAGGTAGGCGTTTTTTAGGGTTTGGAAAGCTATTCGAGATATGTTGATGCTGTTGTAAAGAGACAAAACTATTTGATAAACGCCATTAAGGAGTCTGGTGTAATCTAAGCTTTAAAATTAAGTTTAAACAATAAAATAGCTTCACGAGCTCCTTTTCAGTCAAGCCGAACTGCCAAATTCGAAGGAGTGGAACCTGACGAGAAGCTGGCGGACGCTCGGCGATCTTTTGGCAATTTTGATGCAGGTAGAAACAATTCACGTTTGATTGAAATGATACAACTTCTAGACTGACGAAATTGTGCTGCACCACGCCTGGGTGAAGCGCGACTGGAACGTTTATAGGAGGTAATCGTTTATTCACACCGAATAACAAAGTTTTGCTTTAACTTTTTCATGGACTGAAAATAGGGTTTTCAAGGCGTTCAACCGGCGGTAGAGTTACCTAAGTTCGAGTGTAAAATTTTGATTAAAGCTAAAAAAATACCTGAATAGGCATTGCACAAATTTATTTGCACGCAAAACTCCTTGCCGTAGGTGTAGAGGCCGGTGACGATGTTAGGCTCGGAAAGGTTGCCTGAAAGCCGTTGATGTGGTATTTTGAAGCTTTCAAGCTCAGTTTGAAGCCGATTTGGGCGCGGATATTCTGGGGGATATGATTTTTTTAAGCGTTGCAAGCGCATTTTGAACCCTATCAACGCAGAATTTTTGAAGCTCACTTTGAAGGCCGCTGTGCTGGGCTCGATAGCGGGTCTTCAGCTCGTAGTCGCCGATGGCCAGCGTCAGAATTAGTGTGTAGAGAATGACGAAGAATATGCAAAGCGCCGTCCCGAGCCGACACATTTGGCTGAAAAGGGATGTGGGTTACGCATCGGTTTAGAATTTCGAGGTCTAGAATTTCGTAGCTTCACGCTAGGAGCACTTTAAAGGGCCTAGGAAGCGCCAAAATCGACCCCGGTGTATTCTAGGTCTCGACTAGACGTGACTTTCTGGCAAGAAAATGCCTTAATAGCCAAAAACTGAAAAAAGTTAGTATTAGCCAAAAAAAGACATAAATATCGCCGTCCAGGCAATCAAAACCTAATCGATTCTGCAGCCACTTTAAAATATCGAAATCAATGGCATTTTCCTTTTAAACGATTAAATAAATTGAAAATACAAAACATAGGTTGGAACTATTTTGAAAGCCAAATGCCTGAATTAAGCTAGCCCAAAAAAAATCCAAAATACGAGGCCCATAATCGATCAGCTGGCATTGGGCGATGGTCACGATTGCCGGGGTTAAAATGAGCCGATCTCGCGCGCACCGCGCATCGGCATGCCTCTGTGAAATGTATAATTGGTCGATCGTGTCGGGCAGACCGCGCGCTCTTTATGCCCCGTTCGGTATGTTGTAGTTGTTCAGGTCGTGTTTTAGTTAAATTAGCCTATTTCCGGCTTTAGATTCCAAAAATTTTAACTAGTTAAGTTTTTCTATCTTTCTAGCGCCCATGCCGCTTGGCTAATTGGTTAAGCTGCTCCCTGTCAGGCGGAGGGTCCGGGTTCGATTCCCGGGAAATTATTTTTTGCCTTTTGCCATGGGTATCGGAAATTATTCGATTATACTTAATCAATGTTTTTCAAGGAATTACTCCAATTTTGTTTGCTCCGGTTTTAGCTAGATTGTTTCATTTGAAAAAATTATTGCTTATCTTTCGTAAAAATCGTAGACTTTTCGCTAATTTAAGGTTTTTTGAGCTTTCTACAGCGTTCGATGTATGTCTAATTGGTAAGGCTCTCCCCGGTCAGTCGCAAGGTCCGGGTTCGCGCCCCGGGCGGCGCAAGACTTTTTGATTTTTTTTGGCTTTTTGACCCAAAACTTCCAAAGTTTAGGAGCGACATTACTTCAGCGTGTCTGAGCGACATTTTACCTCAGCGACATTTTTGGGAACATTTTTTTAGCAATTTTGCTTTTCCAGATGCATCGAAGCCGCCCAGCACAACCCGGCGCAATTCGGCATTTCTTCCGAGGAACTTCGCCCGCTGCTCGTCACCCTGGCCAGTATCGATGCTCAGTTGATGCACGGGGATGCCCTCAGGGTATTTTTTTCGCAATTTTGAGCTTCTAGATGTCTCTAGCTTTTCTAGAAGAATGTCAAAAGTCGTGATGTCGAAAATAGGCATCTCAAAATTACGGAATTCCGGCATCTCGACATACTAAGATTCTGGATTTCGACATTCTGGGCTTCGATATTGTGAATTTATACATTCATAATTTCGATATTCTGTATTTAACTTTCTGATATTCTGTTTTGGAGATTTAATTCGGAGATTCCGGATGTCGTGATCCTGTGTTTCGAAATTCACCAAATTCGTTCGGTTATGAATTTCGATATTCTGAATTTCAAAACGTCTCAATTTCGGCATTCTAGGTTTCGATATTGTGAATTTCTATATGTTAAATGTCGCCATTCTGAAATTCGTTAGTATAGAAATGCAACGTTTTGAATTTCTGCATTTTTTAGGCATTATGAAATGATGAAATCCCGACATTCTAAAGATCAGGCAACCCTTCAGAATTGCTACGAGCAAAGTTTCGGCGAGCTGGACGATGACCAGAAATTCCGGGACCTGATGAAGGCGACGATTCTGGAGATGTATACCCCGTGGGAGGGGACGGCTGGTTGGCTTTTTCGATGAACTCCAGGGTTCATCACGACTTTTCAGCTTCCGACCAGCCTGACAAGCGCCAACTGACCGCGCTGACCTGCTTGGCCGTGTTCTACCACATCCACTTCGGCGGCAAAGACAAGAAGGTCGTCAAGACGCTGTGGAATAGTCATAAAAAGGTGTGGGCGCTTTAGAGCTAGGAGAAATGGAACTTTCTGGCGGACTTCAAACCCGTAATTCCAGATTGTCACGTATCATCTGGTGGGCGACATCGTCTGGCTGCCCTGCTCCTTTATGTTGCGCGAGATTGCCGAACTTGGCGGGCTTGTAGACAAGAAGAGCGTGCAATTTGTGCTCGGCACAAAACAGCAATTGTTCGACGACCAGAGCCCGGCGATGATCAACGAGGCGCATGCGTTTGCTGGAGAAGCCGAGCAGTGGCTGGCCACATTTAGGGTGGGCTTTAAAGGAGGTGTTGCTCCGGCTGGGCGTAGACTTAGGCTTAGGCTTAAGCTTCGCTTAGGCTTAGAACTAGGCAGACTAGCGGAAATCATTGAGGGAAGTAAGATACTGAAATTTACAGCTCCAACTCGGCGTCCACGGGAAGAACGTGGAAAGGACGGCAACGGACTGTCTGAAGCAAGCTGATCAGGTTTTAAGGGTAAGTCGGCGGTCATTTAGCTTTCTACGAGACCGAACTATAAACTTCAAGCTGCAAAAGGTGTTAAAACGCAGATTTACTACGAAATACAAACCGTCGGAACACTAGAAACCACATTTCGCTTTTTCCAGGGTGCCCGCCTGTGCGACTCGATGGTGCGCCTCCTGAAGACGGTCGTCCACAGCGACTCCCGCGAGCGAAGACTCGCCAAAAGCGACGCCATCAAGATCTTTGAGGTCGTCTACAGCATCAAGGTAAATAGTGATTTTAAGGATATACGTGTAAGCCGAAGCCTTTGAACTATAGTAAGCGTCCAAACCAACCCCTCTTTTTCAGTCCCTAGCCCGCTTCTTCGCCGTCCACTGGTCGGCCATCAAGGAGATTTGCCAGATGGCAGCTCATCAATACAGGTGAGCCAGATGTGTAATTACCCCTTTAAAGGGGGCAGAAACGGGCAAATCGCTTCCCTAGGTTTACTGGGTCGATGACTGAATCTCAGGCTGAACGCGCTGCTGCTGATCGACAAAGCGAGGGCGAACTGTCGAGAAACCGGGAAAATGGAGAGATTGGCCGCGTGGAATGTTGCTGCTGAGGCGCTGCTGAGTACAGATAGTCGCACTCGGCTCCTCATCGCCGGCGTGTCGTTTGAGATGGGGGTGTACAAAGTAAGTGAATTGGGCTTCGGCTTAGGCTTAGGCTTGGGCTGATGCTTCAGCTTAGGCTTTGGCTGAGGCCGAGACGCCGGCTTAATTCTAGACGCTTGAGCTCAGGCTACAAAAACGGATGTCATTTAGAAAACATTGCGCAGCGTCGAAGCCACCCAACTGGAGCAGCTGATGAGCCGGATGGACACGCTGGGCAGGCCGAGGAAGCTGCTGCACAGGTGTGTCTTCTGTTGAGGCTTGAAAGAGAACATACCCTCGACTGTTGAATTGACTAGTGCTCGTCAGCTACACGCTACACCAAATGACCCAAGAAAAACGGGTTTGTAGTGGCTAAATGAGCCACGCTGCAGGCGTATTTTGGAGCCTCTCGTAGCTGTCGGGATTTAGTGGACCGCAAGCGTCTATTCTCAGCCGTCAATGGCCCTTTAAAGACTCTGGAAAGCCGTGAAAAAAGAGCGCTTCAAAGTCCTTATGTTGCAACAAACATTATATTTCGATAATGCCAATTCGAATATTCGGATTGAAGGCTCCGTATATTAAAAATTTCTATTTTCTAGATACTGTATTTAAAAGCTGTAACTTATGTTAATGTTTAGGGTAACGGACTGCTCGTTCCTCTTCTGGGAATGGTCCCTTTTCGACATTTATTTCGATGGGATCACCGAACAAATGCCGACAAGAAGAGAAATTGAGGTATATTATTTGAAACGGCTTTTGAGAAAGAATTTTTTAAATTAATATTGAACTAATAATTCTATTTAAAAACTAAATAAATTTCTTTTTAATTTAGGGTCTTTGGCCTTTTAAAGAAGCCACTCGCGTTTTGACTACCTTAGGTTACTAATTACGCGTCTCTGTTCCAAAAACGCATAAAATTGGGGTTTCATGTTTTTTTCACAGGTTTATATTGCTTAAATTAAGCTTTTCAGAGTACGAAAGGCATTTTTGCTACATTTTATACCTGATTACGTGACGTACGTCCTTAAACTCTAAAATCTTGACAAAAAATGTCTGGCGTTCTTAGTAGTGGCCATGGGGTTTGAGTCCCCATCCACCGTGTTACCACCACATCACTCTCGGAGACATTAATTTGGCCGATGGGCATGTGAGCCCGAGGGGCCAACTCAAACGCTCCGGGCGGGGGTCGAACCCGCGACCCTTAGGGCCGTAGCCCCGCCCCCCTACCAATAGACCACAGCAATGGCCTGTCAGGGGATCTTTGCCGCCCTTTCGGATTGTGCTGCCCTGGCTGGGAAGGCCGCCCATCTACCGGAACGGCAACTACTCGCCCGATTCCAAGCTCATATTTATAATGCTGTGCAGAAGGTTTGTTATTTTACGATTTTATAAGGTTCTTTCGCATTATCGGGTGGGGGTCATTTTCTTCGGTGTTTTTAAGTGGTTTTTTACTATTCCTAATCCAAAACTATACAACTATTAGAAAAAACAGCAAAAATATCGGTTTTTGACCAAAATTTCGAAAACCAAATTACTTTTTTGAACTTTTTAAAGTTTTTAGATAGTTTTTTCTGGTTTAAATATTAGCTTTGTTTAAATATGAATAAGTTTAAATATTAATATTAGCGAAAAAATTAATTAATAATTAAAAATATTAATATTAGCGAGAATCTTAAAATTTTTAAGACAAAACCTGTATTGTAAAAATATTTAACCGGAAAATTGCTAGAAATAAATTCCCCCGTTTGAGGGCCTCCTCTACGCGATGTGTGGTGATATCGAGAATGACTTGCGCGTGCTCATCCACAAGCATCTGGCCGTCGGCGAGCAGGACAAGTTGCAGCCGCAGAAATTTGTCTTTTATCAGGTAGGGTAGGCGTTGTTCGGCTTAGGCGCAGGCCCAGGCTTCGGCATGGGCTTAGGCTTAGCTTAAGCATGCTTTGTAAAACGTCTTTTGCTTCCAGGAGCTACTCAAGAAGCCAAGGCTCAGACTCTACGACCGCGTGATCGACGTAAAAGGTAAGTAATTCTGGCTCTGTCTTACTTCTGGCTTCTGGCTTCTCAGCCTCTTTAAAATCCATTTGCTCGCAGAATTCGTCGAGCGATACCTGGAGCGCACGTTCTACAACTTGACCGTGGTCGCGCTGCACGACCGACACACGTACACGAGGATGGCCGGGTTGGCCGAGTCGCGCTACGGGCTACAACTCGTTGACGGTCATCTACCGTACTTTAAGTGAGCACCGACACGGAATTCTACTTTTTAACATTTAGCCTGGGCCAAGGGCTGGACGTCATCGCCGTCGTGCGAAATTTGGGCACTTTTGTGACGGGCTACAACTACAGCTTGAATCAGCAGGTGGGATGGACCAGGTCTAGACAGCTTTCGAAGCAAATTTTTTCCGCGCTTCGCTAGGGCTCAGTCGGTAAAGTGTGGCTTACCAAGCTAAGGGTTGAAGGTTCGAATCCTGGCCCCACCATTTTTTTGCTTTTTGCTTGAAAAGTAGGTTTCCAGGTTCTTTAAGATTTTCGACAATCCTAACCCGTTCATTTCAAGATTTTCATCGAAAAGGAGTCCACCTCGCGCTCCCTGCGCACGTTGACCGCGCAGCACGCGGCGAACTCGCTACGCTCACACGGTACCGGCGTGCTGAATACGGCTGTCAACATCACCTATCAGCTGTTGAGGTGATTTTAAAGGGGATGGGAAGCGCGAGACTGAATCACGACGGCCAAAAAATCACTCTAACCCCCATATTTCTGTCTATTTCTTGTGACGCGCGGCTGTCGAGACCTAATTGACCTCTAGGATTAGTTCTGAGCTTTTCTAAGGCCTTAAAGCGACCGGAAAGCGTGTGGATCGACCCCTCCCGTGTACTAGGTCTCGACAGCTACTTGACTCTCCAAAACACGTAAAAACGGACTGATTTGGCTCTATCCGAAGCTGCTGAGACTTAGCCGACTTACCGGGTCGACTTCCCCACGCATGGAGGCGTTAAAGGACCATTGAAGGCAATTCCGTTTCCAGGAAAAAGATGGGCATCGTCTCCCAATTCTTGGCCGAAGAGCACATCCGCGCGCAACTGCAGCGTGAGGTTCGGCACTTTGAGGAGAATGCGGAGAGTCTACAGCGCATGGTGAGGTTCGCACGCTAATGGCAGCCATCGGCTTTTCTAGTATCCCGTCAAACGGGCCGAGAAGTTCAACAGGTCGATCGCGCAGCTGGGAATGGAGGAGGAGGAGTCGTATCTTGACAAATTTCGGCAGGTCGTCACCCAGGTAGACATTGGCTTAGGCTTACGTTTAGGCTTAGGCTTGGGGTTGGGCTTAACTTCGCTCACCTTTAGATCGGCAACGCCCTCGGCCTCGTCAGGACCTTGAGCACTGCCGCGGCGCTAGTCGCCTCCCAGGCTAAGCAGAGCGACGTCGAGGAGCCGGAGGGTTAGTTTTGGTTCCAGAATTTCTAGTTTTGGCTCAGAAACCCGCGCCGAGGATCCGACCACCGTGACTCCTGATATTCTGGGAGTGGTGAAGGAGCTGCTCACGCAAGTTCGAGACCAGACCGGGAAGAATAGGAGCTACAAGACGGTAGGCTTGGTATCTCTTGCCTCTCTCTCTCTCTCTCTCTCTCTCTCTCTCTCTCTGTCTGTCAACACCCCACTCGTTGTGCCAAAGAATCCCTGCTAGCCTGCCTGAGCTCTGACTTTCCGCAAAAAACCCTGCTAACCGGCCTTCATCACATTTCTCCCTCTTCTAGATGCTAATCGACGTCTTCCGCACCGGATTTGCGGACGAGACCAAGTACAGCCACCTGGAGAACTTCTTTGCGGTGATTCCGTCCTTATCGGTAGGTAAAGTCCGCTCTCTCCCTATCCCCCTCTCTCTCACTTGCTCTCTCTCTCTTTCTCCATCCCACTTCACCTTAGGTTAACTACGTGGAGCACATGTTGACAAACCGGGAAAGACTGCGAAAACGTTCACAGCAGGGCAAAGAAATTACATTTACGGATGATGGCTTTGTGATGGGTTCGTGAAAAAACCAAGCAATGCAGTTAAAACCCAGGAATCGCCTATCTAACCACCGTCTTCGGGCAGTGGCGCCAGGTGTCGGCACTCAATTGGTTTACCTCAGTCTTGAAGCGGTAAGGCCTAGACCGAATTCTTCTAACAACCGAGCTCCAGATGCAAAGATGAGCGCGAGAAGATGGCGTCTGGAGACGGAGAGTCAGATTCCGGGGGAGTTCGGGCTCTTAGGGCACAACGGTTGACGAGTTATGAGAAGGTATGAGGAGCTACTCGTAGTCTTAGACTTGGGCTTAGGCTTAGGCCTTCTATACGTTTTTTCAAAAGATACAAATTTCAGGAATTCAAACTGCTGGCCTACACCCTACAATCTGCCCGAATTTTCTACTTCTCCGACGCTGACGACCAGCATTTGGTGACGTGATTGGATAGCCAGTTTACATTACTTCACTTGCCAATCCCTTGCAAGCTGTGATTGCCCTAAATTTGCCAAAAACAGGTCTGAAATTTTTTATGTAAATATTTATTATGGGTATAAAGCTATTCACATTGTTGTACAAACACTGGGGGACCCGTGGGGAACGGAGAAATGGATACGGTAAGGCTACATTTGGGGGGCGGGGGTTCACAGTTTCTGCTGTATCGTCGCGTACTCGGCGAGGGCAAGAAGGGCGGCCATCATTTCTTCGCCTGGAAAGTAGGTTTTCTCTCACTCGCTCGCTCTCTCTCTCTCTCTCTCTCTCTCTCTCTCTCTGTCTCGCTCCCTCATTCTCTCGCTCCCTCGCTCTCCTACCTGTGCTCCTGATGTACGACTGCGGAATCGAGAACCCGAAGCTGTTCACCGTATCTGTCGGCCGCAACTCGACTCCATAAATATACGGTACCCCTCTGCTTTGCATTAAATCGATCGAGGTACCGGAAGCTGGGTCTGAAAAGGACATAGAGAGAGCGAGAGAGAGAGAGAGAGAGAGAGTGAGTGAGTGAGAAAGAGAGGAAGAGATCTAGACAAAAATCAGATTCCGCAACTATCCAACTTACACATCAATTCCGAAATCGTCCCATGGTTATAATAAGCCCCGGTGGCGTTTTTTATGGCAGCGATGGCCATGTCGGCCGCGTTTTTCTGAAACCCGGGCTTTCAAGCAATTATGTAGCCAAACCCCCGATTTTTCCGGTTACCGTCACCTACCTGATCTTCATAATTTACGGGTCGTTGCTCTGTGTAGCCCCAAGGTGAAAGGAAATGCTGAAAAAGATCGTGTTTTTCTTGAAATTCTCATTCTTACCTGGCCGTAGCTGTGCAGGCTGATGTAGATGGTCAGCCGGTTAATGCGTGCGTCGATGAAATCTCTGAAAAGGATCGGGATAATTTTTGGGGCTTTTAGCGGCATCGACAACAAAATTTCTGACTTCTAGTACAAGTAAAAATCAGCTTTTCCGGTTGTCAGAACGGCAGGAAAGTACAAATGTCAGAGTCCCTTTCACCCAGAAAGCCTCACATAACTCACTTGAACGCCCGGATCTCGGGCTCGGAGTACGGTGCCGAGCCGCCGTAGATGGCCGAGCAGGGCGAACGGTTTGCTCCGGTTCCTGCAGAAATAGGTGTACTGCAGATTAGGTTACAGTAGCCCTACCTCCCCATTTATAGCCCCAATTACGATTCGCGTCCGCGCCCACGCACCACTTGTTGATCGTCATGTTCTTTGAGCGAGTCTTGCGCCACAGGCGGTCCTGGAAGGGGGTTAAAATTGGCTTGGAAAGCTTAGCTTAGGCTTAATTGTCTCTCTCTATCTCCATCGCTCTCTCACGCTCGCTCTCCTTACCACAGTTCTCGAGTATTCATATCCATCGGGGTTAATCTGAGGCACGATGTACCAGTCGAACTTGTTGACGGCGGCGCGGATCGTCGAGTTGTGCTCGTACTTGGTTGCCAACTAAATTTTGCGCTTAAGCTTCGGCTTCGGCATAGGCTTAGGCTCAGGCTCAGCCTCACCGTATGAATCAAAAACAACGCCGCAGCCGGCGCAATCCACTCTCTCGCGTGCACACCGGCATCGACGAGGATCGCGGGTTTTGACGGGCCACCAGACGACACCTAGGCAAACCGTAGGAAGCTCGAATTTTCAGATACCTTAATCCCATGCAGGGTGCGCCCCTCGTACGAATTGCCGATGGTGGTCATCTCCACGTGGGGCATCTCGTCGCTCAGTTTTTGCATGTAGGCCTCCATCTTAAAAGGGTGGTCAAGTTGGAGAGAAAATTCCGAAATTTTTTCTGCTGGTTGCCTCGAGCTCCACAGGGTTTCGACTAGCCTGCTCTTTCCTAAAGAATCTCTGCTGCATACTTGCCTCTCCATAACTGTGGTATTCATCGACGCTAAAGTCAGCAGAAGAGACCAGCGTTCGTCGTACTCTCCGTTTCGCCCCGTACCTCTGGGCCATGTCGATGTCTCTAAATTCTAAATTTGAAAGATGCATTACAAAATGCACCTCTGTACGTCCTCCTTGAGAAGGCGGACATCGGTGACGCCGTGCAAAGCCATATAGTCCCTAAATTTGAGGTTTTTTGGGGTCTGATGAACACTTTAAGGTAGGCATGGTACCAGTGATAATTTAGGAATGGGGTAGGCTAGCGGAAATTATTTTTTAAGCTGTGATGGCTAGCAGAGATCATTTGGGGAGCGAGACCAGCGGGCAGAGAGACTTTAGGAAAGGGTAGGCAAGCAGTGATTTGCAGAAAAATTAGGATAATCGCTAGATAACAAGCACAGACCCTTTAGGAAATCGATCTCGTCGCCAGGGCAAACTAGCAGCGACACTTGGCGAAATTCGAGCTTACTCACATAAAAGTAGGGTAAAACTCCGGGGCGACCAGCACGACGGCCTCCCTCCGGTGTTTGGAAGGCTCAGAGAAGACGTCGACGATCGTCCGTAGCCCGTCTTCCGTCTATTAAAGGGGTACTAAAGTCAAAACCTCTATAGATCACCTCCGCATAATCGTAGCCGTACTCCTCCAAGTAGTGCAGCCACTCGGCCGCCGTCTTAGTTGCCGTGAAGCTGACGAGGCGATAGCTAAAAAAAATTTAATTTGAATTTTGAGCCTTACTTGGTATAACTAGTCCTCGCCGACTCGATGAGGCCAAGAAGTGCAGCGGCCAAGATTGGGAGCAGCAACCGCATCTGAAAAATGGGACATTGGAAGGAGAGGGGTTGGCTAGCAGTGATTATTATCAAGAATATTGATGAGCACTAGATCTACTGAAGGCAAGCTAGCAAATAATCTTTGAGGAACGGCTAGAGATGGGACGGAAGTGATTTAAAGGCAATCTAGCAGAGATCCTTTGAGAAAAGATTGGTTCGCGACGGTTAGTGGGGGGACCAAACCTTCTCCTGCGATACTCTACGGCCAAAATATAAACCATTTTTATGGAATTGTGTATGTATGCCTTATGAAAGCTTTCGGATACCGCCAGATCCCCGAGAAGGAAGTATGCATAGGTTACGGTGGGCGTTGCGTGCGGGGATTCCCCGTCTCCGTCTGCCCCTGTGTCCATCGATGCCTGAAATGAGTGTCAGGTGGTGCTCCTCGGGCGGTTCTCGGGTGGCAGTGGCCCTCAGGGCACATTGCAGTAGGTGGACATACAGAAAAAGAGGGCTCAGATACTCTCGGCAGAAGCCCCCCGAAATCCGAACCCCGGCCCGCCTCTGATCTGCCCCCGTCGCGACCCGTCATCCAACGAAAACGCGCCGTTCCTGCACTCAAAAATCGACCCGACTTGATGCCGATTCGGGCATTGAGGAAACAGTAGGGGAGGGGCAACGCTACAAGGTTTTGCTGAGAAAAGTAATAAGTTATTTGGAATCAGCGCGAAAAATTGGTCTAAAACGACTTAGGGGTAGGGAGGTCGTCCGGGGAATCGACCATATCGATAGGCTTAGGCTTAGGCTTAGGGCTTAGGCTTAGGCTTAGGCTTAGGCTTAGGCTTAGGCTTAGGCTTAGGCTTAGGCTTAGGCTTAGGCTTAGGCTTAGGCTTAGGCTTAGGCTTAGGCTTAGGCTTAGGCTTAGGCTTAGGCTTAGGCTTAGGCTTAGGCTTAGGCTTAGGCTTAGGCTTAGGCTTAGGCAACAAACTTGGCAAAAACCACCCGGATTTCGCCGCCTATCGGTTCTTCTAGTGCCCCAGGTGGGTGGCGTGTGGGGGCGCGGCCCAAAGCAAAATTACCCGTATATTGTTGTAGCTTAGGCTTAATCATAGGCTAAAGGAAAAAGAGCGAAATTTGAACGAAACTTGCGTATGCAAAAGCATGAGAAGAAATTACAGTGCTAGCCTTTTGGGAAAACTGATAAAGCCCCGGGTAACTGGTTGATGTCTGTTGTTTGGGGGTGGTCTTTCGGTTGATTGTGTACCGCCGAGCCTCTTCGGCATGTTTGAGCACCAAATAGGCGCCCTGCACCGCGAAAGAGCAAACGAACCTCCCGACGGTCGCATTGGCATCGTCTCCTCTTGTTTGTTGTGTCTGGAACTTCGAATTTCGCCTTTTTTCTGGGTGTTGTAAATCTGCGGAAATGGTTTTCTGAATCTGTAAGGGAAAATGCCTAAGAATAGGCTTAGCAAAAATTCCAAGTACTGGAGAGAAATGAGAGACAGCGAGACAGAGACAGTAGACAGAGATGAAGATGTTGCCGCATCGTGGCCAACCATCATCCCATCCTGGTGACTGTGTTTGGGCGCCAGATAGATTTTTGAGCGCGCTTCCCCCGAACGACACATTTTAACTATGATTTTTAGAATCTCCCTACAAACTGCGTCCTATGCTTCAGAGCAATTTTTGGAAAGCTAGGTTCGCTAGAATCTTGTCTGAGAGTTGTCAATACCCGTCGACCGACGCCATACAAAGCTATGGGAATGGATGCATCGGTTTAGTGTTGTCATGACCAGGAACATGCCACCACTCAGGGCTTATCCCCGGCCCGACTTCCCGGTTTTTGACCCTATTCTTCACACCCCCACAGTCTGCCATTCCCACATCATTTCCGTTTTGTCATGTTGCTCTCTGCCTACAGTATCATATTTCTGGCATTCCCTCTCGTAATTCGCGGGATGCTGATGTCGAATATTTATAGCAATGGGTTTTCGTCGTTCTGGGACTCGATCTGGGGTTGGTACTAAGATTGGGAGACCTGGCTTGGGCTTAGGCTTAGGCTTCGGTTGAGGCCTAGGCTTAGGCTTAGGCTCGGCCTGACTTACAAGTGGACGTCTCTTAGGAGAATTGAGTTCTGAGTCGGCACCAGGCCTGTTTTGTGCAGAATTTTGCACTGAATCCGAATCCGTTTTCAAAAACTCCTAAATGGTCGTTTGAAAAACCTATGCGGCTATTTAGCTAGAAAACGCCTGAAATGGCATACTTTAAAGCCTAGAAGATGTCAGAGAAAATCCCCAGAAAAACCGATTGGCACAGGATGCTCAGAAAAATTTCCGGTTTCGAATGAGCTATCACACGCAAATTTTTCCAAAGTTTCCGAAAATTGGTTCTGTTTCATATGGAGGACCACCAAGTTTAAAAAAACTTTTTGAGCAACACCTGTTAAACTCTTAAGAATTTTAGCCGCCCCAACAACGACGACAACGACAACCATCGCTCCGGAATGCACGACAGAACCCCGGAAAAATATCTTCCAAAAAGCCAACTGGGAGACGGACGAGAAGGGCAATGTTTGGATAGGCATGTTTTCATTAAGACGCTATCCTACTATATATAAAAAAATAGTGTCTGTGTGTGTGTGTGTGTGTGTGTGTGCCACTTTGCATCCACTTCCGTCTGTCTGTCCGGAGGATATCTCGATAGGGGATGAAGTTACGGTATGTTTGATACGTCATTAGGTGCGCAATGGTCTTGAGATGACTGCACACATATCAAATTTTACAAAATCAGCCATTTTCGACATTAAATTTAAGTTTTTGTGAAAGCTTCTTTGTTAGTAATAATTAGCATAGACCGGAAGTGGTGATTCGGCTATATAAAGGCACAGAAGAAGTTGTTTTTCATTTTTGTCATCTGAATTCAGGACAATTATGTAAAGTGAAGGATAAAATGGGGTTAGACGGGGCCAGGGTTGAAAAGTCGCGAAGCGGCTTTTCAACCCTGGTTTTGACTCAAATCCCAGCTAATTAGTTTTTCCAAAGAAACGAGAAAGCAATAATTTTAGTAATTGTTTCTTCTTTCAGGCGGCGACGACGCCAAGCTTTTCCTAATCACGACCGGTTCCGCGTGGGCATGGCCCTTCAATATTGTGTACCCGGACAATAAATAGAGTTAAAAACGATTTTTTTTATCAGAATATCATATCAGCGTAATCCATAATATCGATGGAAACGCCAACATTCCGACATGAAAATATCGACAGCCAAATCCCGACATTCAAAACCGCAATTTGCAAACGGGTAGGGAAAAGGCCGCGGAATTCAAAATTTCTAAAAAAATGTCGTGATTTTGGCTTATCGTGATTTTGGTCGGGATTCTGGCTTGTCGATATTTTGTCTGGCCGGATTTTGGCCTGTCGGTGTCTCGTCTTTCAGTATTTTTTTTCCGGTTTTCCCGGGATTTTAGGTGGCGATATACGAGTCAGTTATCTCTAAATTTGTCATGTCGAGATATCAAAGTCTCTCCGCTGTCAAATTTCAAACGTCGAAATCTCGACATCACGCAATTTCGGCACTGTCAATGTTGAAATTCCGAAAATAAGCCATCAAAAGCAAAACAAAACAATTCATGCATGCGGGATATTCTGCAGTGTTTTGAAGCTGTGGCCACGTTTATTTAAAGGGACTCCAAAAACACCAAGACTGATTAACGCGGACAATTCGTTCAGTCGTTCTCCTCGAACTCGCCCTCATCCTCGGGGGTGGCCTCTTGGTATTGGGCGTACTCCGAGACGAGGTCGTTGATGTTCGACTCGGCTTCCGTGAACTCCATCTCGTCCATTCCTTCTTCCGTGTACCAATGGAGGAAGGCCTTGCGACGGAACATGGCTGCAAAAAAAATGTATTGAGCGAGAGTGAGAGAGCGAGAGTTAGAGAGAGAGAGAGTAGGTAGTCAGAGAAAGAAGACAGACAGACAGACACCCACCCGTGAACTGCTCCCCGATGCGCTTGAACAACTCCTGGATAGCCGTCGAGTTGCCGATGAACGTGGCGGCCATCTTGTGACCACGGGGCGGGATGTCGCACACGGCCGTCTTCATGTTGTTGGGGATCCAGTCGACGAAATGGTCGGAGTTCTTGTTCTGGAGCGAGTTCATCTGGTCGTCAACCTCGCGCATGCTCATCTTTCCGCGGAACATCGCCGCCACCGTCAAGTAGCGCCCATGACGGGGATCACAGGCCGCCATCATGTTCTTGGCATCGAACATCTGGAAAGGTTGAAATTCGCAACGTTTAGGCTTAGGTACCTGGTGGGTCAGCTCGCCGACGGAGAGAGCGTTGTATTGCGAGAGCCCCTTGGCGGCCAGCGGCGCGAAGCTGGTGATGAAGAAATGCAGGCGGGGGAACGGCACCATGTTGACCGCCAATTTGCGCAGATCGGCGTTGAGCTGGCCCGGGAAGCGGAGGCACGTCGTGACACCGGACATGGTCATCGAGACTAAAGTGTAGGAAGGTAGAAGGCAGGCTTGTGCCGAAGCCCAATCCTAAGCCTAAGCCTAATCCTAAACCTAAGCCTAAGATTAAGCCTAAGCATAACAACACCTACTCAAATGGTTCAGATCCGGGTAGGCCGGGTTCTTGAGCTGCAGCGTGCGGGAGCAAATGTCATGCAGCGCCTCGTTGTCCATACAGAATGTTTCGTCGGTGTTCTCGAGCAGCTGGTGGACCGAGAGCGCGGCGTTGTACGGCTCGACGACCGTCACAGAGACCTAAACAACCAGATCAGCACCAGCTGGCTTTCCCACCTTTGGCGACGGCACGACGGAGAAGGATGACACGATGCGATCAGGGTACTCCTCGCGAATCTTCGAGATCAACAGCGTCCCCATGCCGGAGCCGGTGCCGCCGCCGAGCGAGTGGGTCAGCTGGAAACCCTGGAGGCAGTCGCAGTGCTCGGCCTCCTTGCGCACGACTTCCAGCACGTTTTCGACGAGTTCGGCGCCGTCGGTGTAGTGGCCCTTGGCCCAGTTGTTGCCAGCCCGGACAATGTTGTCGGGGCGGTAGAGCTGCCCGTATTGCCCAGCCCGGAGCGAGTCGATGGCGCCCGGCTCGAGGTCGACGAGGATGGCGCGCGGGACGTACTTGTTGCCTGCAAAAAAATAATTAATGGAACTCGTGGAACGTGGAACTCGGGGGTGTTCAGGCTACCGGCAAGTCTGCCCTTTCCTAAAGAATCTCTGCTAGCCTACTTTAACGGAATTTCACTTACCGTTGGCTTCATTGTAGTACACGCTGATCCTCTCGCGCTGAAGGTCCGATTCGCCCTTGTATTGCCCATCCGCCTGTACGCCGTGTTCGTCGGAGATGACCTCCCAGAACTTCGCGCCGATTTGATTCCCGCATTGGCCGGCTTGAACGTGGACGATCTCGCGCATCTTGACGAAGAAGTCGAAGTCTTCTCGAGGTCGAGCAGGTAATGATTGGATTATGAACCCGAAAAATCAAGGCAACGCCACCGGAAACCGACTGGAAGGCAAAATTATGCTAATTTATGCAATGATCACAAATTTTAAAAATTATGCTAATTTGTACCTTGCAAAACGGCCGCACTGTGCTCCCCACACTTTTCACTCTCATTTGGCTTTAGGCGTCCGCTTAAGCTTGGGTTAGGCTTAAGCTTAGGCTTAGGCTGAAGCTTAGGCTTAGACTTAGATTAGACTTATTCAATCTAGGCTTAGGCTCAGGCTTAGACTGAGGCTTAGGCTCAGGCTCCGGCTTGATCTTGCCGATCAATTGTATCTCATCGCTTGGGAAACAGTTGAGCCAAGTTACTGGCAAGTAGTAGACGATAAAGCTACTGATAGCAACCTGTCTGTTTTATAGCCACCCGAACGGGGTGTGCTATAAAAAGCAAGTAGAGCGATAACAGCCTAAACTAAGACTCGCCCTAAATCTCAAATGAGACTTTTCTTACTTTTCGCTGCCTTCCTAGTACCTTTAAAATCGGATGTCCCGACAAATTGGGAGGTCGATCCACCGGCTCCAGCTCCCGGGTTTTTCGAGTGGTTGGATCAGCTACGCGGCGAGTGCACGAAGGCTGAGACTTACGCTTAGTCTAAGGCTTAGGCTTGGGCTTTGCATAGGGATGTCTTAGGCTTATTAGGTTGCTCACACTTTTTAAGCTATCAGAATTCAGGCGTGACAACGACCACAGAAGACCCCCTCTCCACCACCACCCTCCCGCCGAACGTCTTCAACGCGGCCGGCTGGGAGACGGATGCCGCCGGGAATGTCTTCATCGGTTGGTACAAATTTTTAGCGTTTTTTGGTTTATTATTGTTTTCCTCATTATTTTTACCGCCTTTTTACCCGTTTTTAGGTGACGACAAGTCGAAGCTGTTCCTCATCTCCGTCGGCTCGTATTGGCCCTTTCACCCCGATTTTCCGATAAACGAGGGTGAGGCTGCGGAGGCGGAAAATTGCACAAAAACTGTTCAGCCTTTTGCCTAAAAATACGCGACTCTCTAATTCCTGAATAAAAGAAACCTCACTAGAAGTGCACGCTTTTCTACGAAACATTCGAATTGTTTACAACATCCCCGCAATATAAATTAAATTGCATCTGAAAATCGGGAGAACAGGCGTGCGCGGGCAGGCTGCGGCGGCGGAAAGATGTGACAGCCAACGCTGGGGAGAACGAGTTCCCTCCCCCTCCCACTTCACTATACCTCACGCTCAAAACAGCTAATTCGACTTACTTTTGCTAACGCGCCAAACTCCAAATCCCATTGTTTTCTGGGTGCATTTTAGGGGGCAGGCAAGTGCCCGAAATATCCGCTAGACACCTCATTCGGGTGATTTTTTTAGCATCCGAAAGTTCTTAAAAGACGAAAAAGCATTCGCTTCTACTTTTCTAAAATTATCTAGTATCTTTTTTCCTGGTTTTCATCGTAAAACCATGAAATATTTAAACTTGATTACGATGACGATAACCGGTTTTTCTGTCATCATGTCGTTAGATTTCTATTAAAATCTCTCCCATACTATTTAACGCTTTTTGTATATGTCGTAGTATTGGGCGTTAGATTCCGTGCCACACCTTGAACACAACCCCCAACTGGTTCCCCCCGGCGATCTGCTAGATCTCGATGTTGGCGCCCGTCTTCGAGGGCTTTTAACACGCTCTAATTTCCTGCTATACCTTTTTGCGTACCGACTTTTTCGGCAATTTTAGGTACACTTCTTAGAATGGTGCCCGAGACACGGCTTCACCTACTCGTTCTGCTACTTTTCCTCCTACACGTCCGAATCTCACAGCAAAATATCATGATACAATGCGCGTGCGACGACTATATGCCATGCCACAATCTCCTGAAGCCGCGCACCTTCAAGACTTGTCTCAGGGCATGTAAGGTGGGTTAGAATTTCATTAAAACCGTGCAAAACGCGATAGAACTATGGAACCACGTACAGAGTAGCGCCGCGTCGGCACCATTCAACTCCGAACGGTGTTTTTAAACGAGCTTACCCTGTGCGCGCTTTACAAAATACACTTTTTCAGGTTTTCCGAACCCATTCTTGACCATAGCGAAATTTAATGTAAACTAACAGCCCTAAAACCTTTAGAAATACCCTGGAGTTTCGGAATCCGAAGTTCCGAGTAACTACGAGCAGTGTCTCCTCGAATTCAACCATCCCATTTCTAAAATGATACAATGCTCATTCGAGGAAGTGCTTCTTGGGTAGGTTTTCCATACAATTTCTCTCAAATTACCCTATGCTACACCACTTTATTACCATTAATTGCTCCATTTGAAATTGTTAATAGTTTCTAAATTTAATCCCCGAAAAAGGCTCTCCTAGCAATTCAGATGTGGAAATTCACGATTTGTGAATGTAGTGGAAGACCGGAGCCTCACGGAACTCTATAATATGACTATCCAACGGCTGAGCACAATCACCACGCGTGTTGGTATGTACACTCCAGTTTCAGGTTCTTTCGCATTATCAGGGAGGGCATCTTTGATCTAATTTTTCAAATATGAATAGTGGTAGTGCTTCTAAGTGATTTTTTTACTCCTTCTGAACGTCAAAACTTTACAAATTTGTATTAAAAATATCAAAAAATATCGATTTTTCGAACGAAAATGGCCGATTTTGGACCAAAATATCGACTTTTTCATCATTTTTTTAAGTGTTTAGATTTTTTCTAGTTTAAATATAGTTATAGATTAGTAAAAACACTACTAGGCATTCCTAGCATTCTACAAAAAAGTTCGCCCCCCGATAATGCGAAAGAACCTCGAAAGAACTTCAGCTACTTTTCAGCCTAAGCATTTTCAGGCGTAGGTTTTGACTTTAAAACGCTCAGTTTGCACACATATCACCGTTGTCTGTTCAACTGCATCTATCCGGTCGAGAACAAGTGCACCAGAAAGTTTGGGTATCACCCTTCTTCGATTCCTCTATAAAGACATCCTTTTCGGTGCGGACTGCTGTTGCCGGAAAGTGAGGCGATGCTCGAAAAGATGACAAAGTGCGCCTTCAAAACGGATATAACTCGCGGGATCTTGCTGGAAATTGGGCACTGCATGCGTTAGTGACTTCAAAAAAATTTCAATCGTAAAGCTAGACTTACAAAATATTTTGCTATAGGAGAAGTCGTCAATGTTGCCGAAGAAGAGACAGATGACCCGGAAAAATCCGCATCAAATGAGGAAGATCAAGACAAACAAAAAGCGGCTATTGAGGCAGAGAAGAAGGAGCTCGACTTTCTGTGGCGCCACTGGGGCCAAGAAGAGAAAATTGAAGGCCTGAAAAAGGAGGCGCAGGCCATTGAGAAACTGACGAAGCAGGGGAAGATGATGGCTGATAAAAATAAGGTTTTCTAGACCGTTTCCCGACGTTAATTTTGTTTAGAAAGACGATTCCCCTGATTCCGAGGGTGATTCGAACGAAAAAAGTCTGGCTAGCGGATCTAAGGAAAATTCTGGGCAGGAAAAACCTTCGAAATCTAAGGAAAAAGAGGAAAAAGAAAAGAAAAAAGAAAAAGCAGATCAACCAGATAAGGCTAGACATGGAAAGCAAAAAATGGCGACTCGAAAAGATCGAACCAGATTATCGCAAAGATTCCAAAAGAATGAAGAGGATGAGGACACTTCTGAAAACAAGAAAATGCAGAAGAAGCCGGAAGTAGGGGAGGAAGTGTCAGAGAATTCAGAAGAAAATGGGAACAAACCACCAGAGAAGGAGGAAGACGCGTTCGTCGAAGATTTCCAGCCTCAAGAGCAGGACAACGGTCCGCCGGCAGGCAATGATTTGGCTAAGGACGAGAATATTGATCGGAAAATGGTTCGAGCGGTCAGGATACAGCTTTTTAAGGGATAAGGCCTAATGGTTCTATAGAGATAAGAGTTTACCTTAAGGTAAAGAACGTTTTTCAAAATGCCCTAAATGCAACCAGCGCAACTACTTGTGGTGTGTGAAGCATTTGCGTTGCGAAATGAGTTCAATCAATTTTTCAGGTAAACGGTACGGCCTCTGTGAACACGCCGATTCAGCAGAAGCATCGAGAAGAAGCGGAAGAACCACAAAATCCAAAACCTAAAGATTCAGAGCGGAGAATAGTACCTCCTCAACACAGAGAAAATGAGCAACCTCGAAAACCACAGGGAAGACGATTTTTTATAATTACAACAACAAAAAAACGGAACGCGTTATTTCAGACGCAGTCGGTTCGACAGCCCACTTCGGCAACGATCCGGAAAACCGGGCCACCGGCGCGAGCACCTCCTCGGCCTCCAAAAAAGGAGCAACGGCAGCAAGAAGACAGCAGTCCGACTTCCAGCGAAGAGGAAATTGACGAACAAACCGATTATTGGTTCCGGCAATAAATGGCAAACTTAAAAAGGGATTCTTTCGCATTATCGGGGGAGGGGGACTAACTTTTTTGTACGAGTTTAGAAATCTCTAGTACCTTAATAGAAAGTGTTGACTAGTGTTACATTTACATTTTAGTATATAACCTCATCCTACTATATATAAAAAATAGTGTTTGTGTGTGTGCGTGTGTGCCACTTTGCATGCAACTTCCGTCATTATGTTCCTGCAGTATCTCAAGAAGGAGAGTGGTTAGGGGCAGTTTTGGTATGTCAATAGATGCGTAATGGGCTGGAGATGACTGCACGCATATCAAATTTATCAAAATGGCTTATTTTCGACATTAAATTTTAGTTTTTGTTGAAAATCCGAGACCCTCTTTGTTAGGAATCAATTAGCATACACCGGAAGTGGCGGTAGCCTATATAAAGGAGCAGAGAACGCATTGTTCATTTTCTTTTGCATGGGTCGGACCGAATTATGCAAAGTGTAAACTTTCATTGGTCCAGAACAGGGCCAAGGTTGAAAAGTCGCGAAGCGGCTTTTCAACCCTGGTTTTAACTAGAAAAACATCTAAAACTTTAAAAAAAATTCGAAATGTTGGTGAAAATCGACCATTTTCGGTCGAAACATGGATACCTTTGATTTTTTTTAATACAAATTTGCAGTTTTCACGTTTAGGGATAGTAAAAACCATTTAAAACACTTCCACTTATTAGATTCGAAAAATTCGCACCCCCCACCTGAAAAATGACTTCAATCGATGCAGAAATTTTTGCGTATTTTTCTATGCTAGTTCTTTTAATTACGAATAAAAAATAAAATTTGCTTTATTACAGACACATCGGCGTGTAGTAAGAACTGTTGCGCATGAATATAATCAGGAAAGTGTATGATTTTTAATGGTAGGCGTCGCGGTGGGCGCTCACTGCTCCCAGTCGTACGGGAACTCGGTCACGTTGGGCAGTTGGAAAACCTGCAAACGGGCTGAAATTGCTAGTTCCAAATTCTACACCCACTTGGCGCAACATCCCGTAAATCTGCTGGTAGTTCGGGGCGTCGTAGTAGCGATAATTGTCGATGAGGCGCAGGACCGACTCGTACACCGCTAAAAACGCGGTTTTCACAGGAATTTATTGTTGTAACCATGTTTTTAAAAAGGTATGAATTTTATAACTTACCGAATATTTAAACGTAATTTTAGTGAATAGTTAGCTAAACTAAAATTCGGCGCTCACCCGGGCATCCGGCGAACAGCTCGGCGACGTAGGGCTGAGAGCGGCACCGCTTCTTGAACTCGCCCACCTAGAAGACGTTCAAAAATTCTTCAAGGATCGCTGCTCGCTCTTCATTAGGTAAATATTGGTAATTTAATAAACTAATTTCTTAAAAAAAATTTAACCTGATGCGGGTCGGTGATGCTGCGCCACGGAAGGGTGCCCGTCGTCAGCTCGACCAGCATGTACAGCCACGTCTCCAGATCGTCCTGAAATCAGAACTTGGTTTGTTTGCTATTTAAATTTAAGTTAAGTTAGTATTGCCTTTCTCGACAGCTCCCGCTCCAGATGGCAAGAAATCGGGGCGTAGCGGACGGTGCCGCGGAAGCCGGCCGCCTGCCGCGGCTTCCGGATCACCGCCTAAAATTACTTATATGAGCTGAAACTATACAAAAACCTGTTCATTCGTATACTTGCGGCACAACCCGAAATCCAGTACGTAGACTTTGCGCAGCTCGGCCCGCTCGCGACGCCCGATCGTGTAGTTGCCCGGCTTCACGTCGCTGGAATGGCTACGGTAGCTGGAGCACGCTAAAAGTCTACCGATGAAGATAACCGATCGAGTGGAGATCCTCTAGCGCTTCCAGGGCCTGAATACCGACGCTGACGGCCGTGCCGAGACTCATCCTGCCCTGGGGGCCCGCCTTTCGCAGATCTTGCAACGATTCCCCGACCAGCGTCATCACCACGAAGTTGAACGTGCCGAAACTGAAGTGTTTTCATAGCTGAAAGCTTTTGTATCCCACCGCCCCTTGTCGTAGATCTTGCAGAAATGACGGCCCCCGCGCTTGCCGAGCTCCTGCAGCACGAACACCTCCATTTTCAACACCTAAAGATGAAATCCACTTGAGAATGGCCTCCAAAAAGAGTACCTGGCTCTCTTCGTTGACGGCCTCGACCTTGAGCGCATACTCGCCGGACGCGTCGGCCACCTTGTAGACGGCGCCGAAGCCGCCCTCGCCCAGCTTCTTCACCACGCTCCAGCGGTCCACCGGAAAGGCCGCAAACTGATAAGCCCGTCAGAGTCAAGATACCTGGGTCTGCGGCTCTAACTGCACAAGTTCGGCCGACATTTTTGGAATGGGAAAGTTTCGTAATTTTTGGGGCGAACCAAAGATTGCAGATGCAAATTAACTCGTTGATTCGAACTTTTGTGTATTTTTTTATCTCCAAGTCATTCCTTTTCGCTCTTTTTTGTTTTCTTGATTTAGAGTTGAAATTTTAAATAGTTTCAAACTTCACTTGAAGCAGCGCCCGAGAGCACCCTTACGCTATGTTAATACAAACCCACAGCCTTGCTCAAAAAAACTCAAAAACTTCTTCAATCTTTGCAAAATCCCACAAAATAATGTTCAAATTCCAGATGATCGATTGCCACGCACATCTCGTCGACAACAAATTCAAGGAAGACATCGACGACGTGATCCACCGAGCAAAAACCGTAAGAAAATGATGGTTTGCCGAATCTAGCTTTTTAGGCGGGTGTCGCAAAGGTTGTTGTGGTTCCCGAGTGGCCCTCGCAATTCGATGCCGTTTTCGAGCTACACGAAAAGTATCCGGATTTTGTTGTGCCATCGCTGGGGCTACATCCGATTCGTGTAAGGATTAAATTGTATATATTTCTAATATCTTTTAGAAAAATCGTAAAGGCGTCAATCGAGAAGAGATCGCGCAATTGGAAGCGGCGCTAGTCAAATATGAGGGGCGAACAAAGTGTATTGGCGAGGTTGTTCTTAAAGAAAAAACAATAAAGAAAATACAGGTCGGTCTCGACTACACGACAGAACTATGGAAGATCGACGATGCGAGTATGGAAGCGATGCGGGATGTGTTGAAGCAAGAAGTCCATTTGGCACTTCAATATGATCTACCGATGTAAGGACGGATTTAAGACCAAAAAAAAAAGTTTCTAGGACGGTCCATTCTCGCACCGCCCATTTGGGAACCATCGAATTGTTGGCGGCTAGCGGTGCGAAACGAGTGGCGATGCATGCTTTTGGAGGTTTACTGGTCCGGAAATTGCCTGAAACCATCTAGGCTCGGCGGATGAAGCCCTGGTCGGCGCGGAGTACGGCTTCTACTTCAGCATTCCACCGTCATTCTCGATCGGCGATAAGGTAAGGATTCTCTTAAAGATACTTGAACCAAATTAAATTGTATTAAAAAATATCAATCTCATTCTGGAGAATTCTCACTCAATCAGTAAACTAGTTTATATCAAGTTACTAGGCATTTCTAGACTTATACAAAAATGAGTACCCCCTCGATAATTCGAAAGAACTCAATATTTAGGGCTCCGCCGTTGTCAAGGCCATCCCATTGTCGAATCTACTTTTGGAAACGGATTCTCCAGTTTTGGGCCCAGTTAAAGGTAGCTAGATTTAATAAAGATACCATTTTGCCCTTCAGGACAACGAAACGAGCCTGCCAATCTCATCGAATCGGCCCGATTTATCGCCCGAGTAAGGAGAAAAACTCTATTTATTTCTGCTTTCAGATTAAAGGCATATCCGAGCAAGAAGTTATCGACGCGACAACGGCAAATGCAAAAAGTTTATTTCGGTTGTGACATTTCAAAGTAAATATACGTAAACATACCTAGCGATAATTAGGGGACACATGCTATTCGAAATATGCAGAGCTATTATTATCTGGGCTCGGTTCGGACGACGACCACTCGAGCCGGTATCATGTCCCCGTTGTCCCGTTTGATCAACAAGGGCTGAAATCAATGGATTTGCTAGGATTCTTTGCAACTAAAAAAGCATCAACCTCGACTCACCGGGACATTGCCGGCGTACTGCTCTTGTAGCTCATTCCATTCCATTTCGGAGAAGGTGATCACGTCATCGCCGAGCTATGAAATGGGTAGCTTTCAGAGAATACTACTTTCTCACCTTTTCTAAGCCCGGCTCGTTTTTGACCAGGCCATCGTCTTCGTGCTGCTCAGCAGATTCAAAGAATTCATTCGCATCATCCCCAACCCCATCATCAGTTTCATCGTACATATTGGCCGTCTGGAAGGAAGTCAATATAAGTCGAAAAATTATGGAATTTAATTGAATATAGAAATTTCATATTGCGAATCATAATACCGAAAGTCCAAAATGTCCAAATTTCTAAAAACGAAAAAAAGAAAAAAAACCATGAGAAAACCCGGAAAGGCGTCCAAATGTATTGCCAAAAATTTCGACACTCAATTTCGATTATAGCAATGTCGGCTTTCTGAATCAGATTTCTGCCTCACCCGCAATAGCACATTCTTTTTGCCGCCATCTGCCCCCTGACCATCATCGAGCATGACCAGCGTGTAGACCTGGTTGATGTCCATCGCATCCGACACGATCACCTGCATCGAGCCATCGGGCCCAGGGACAAGCTCGCCCTGCACCGTGCCGTCGTTCGGCTCGTAGTCTAAAGTACCCATCAATTTTCTAAAGTTCTCGTATTCTTACGCATATTCGATCCTGCGGCCTCTTGCTCGTCAGGCTGCTCGATGGGCATCGGGGCGAATGTTGGCGGATGTGTGGCTCGGCGGTGCATTGAAAACGCGTATCTGTAAGGTAATATTTTGTGTCGGAGCGTCATGTTCAAACCGGTCGTTGAACTCCTGTTGGCAGCAGATCCACGTCAATTGGCCGCCATTGACATTGACGTTGTAGGGAATAGAGTCTCGGAATTGGATCGTTGCCTAAATTTTGCTGATTACTTTCAAAATATCATCGGGAAACTTGGTAAGCTAAAACGTGTAAAAATGTTGCGATACTATCTATCATTAACATACCTGATATTGTGCTTTATTGTGAACTCGCAGCATATGCCTGATGAGGAGAGAGGGGCGGACCATTGAGAGGCCGCAGACTTGACAGACAGTTCTGAAATTCAGCTTACAATGAGATAATTACTATATAATTAAAATCGTTATAAAAATATAGCGTTTATCTATCAACTATAATAATTTTGCTGTGGTCTCTGTCCGTCTGTCCGAAGCCGAATTCAACTCGAAGGGGAAAAGAGCTAGAGCTTAGCTCTCTTCGGATTCGGGTAGAGCGTGGTCAGAAACCCCCAAACTGATAAAAAATTATAAAAAAGTTTTTGTTTAAACTATTAAAATTAATTTTGAAAGTTTTTTCCTTAGTAAAAGGGGTGGGGGACATAGTGAGCCAGGTGGCGCGCGTTTCGGCGAGGGAAGGGAGCGCAGGGGATAGCCCGAAGTCCAGCCGCTTGCGGCGGCGAAGCCGCTGGAAGCGGCTGTTTTTTTAATACTTTCTCCACGGTGACCCACTTGCAAATAGAAGTTGGCGGCCTCGCGCCGGCAGTGCCAAAATATTGCATGCTAAGCGCCGGATTCCTCAAGCCAAGCGGGGCGGCACTGTGCAACAAGGGTTTTGTCTAAAATCATCGATAATCTTGAAACACCTTGCAAACCATTGTCGAACTACCGCGGAATAGGTTAACCCCATGCATGTCCGCTTTGTGCGTGTTCAGCTCGGAAACGGACTGACAAATGTGTCCGCACCACTTGCACACGTATCTAAAATCAAACGGATTTTACGAGGTTGGAAGGGCCCACTTTCTCTTCTTCAAATGCATCGATTCGGTGTGGTGGCGAAGTTTGAATTCGTCGGTGAATACCAGGCGACAGTCCGGGCACGATAATCTTTGCACAATCTAGGTTTTGCTTAGACCCCCAAAAAACGGATGGAAAACCTCCGGGCCATACTCGCGGACCATTCGTTTTCTCAGTTCGTCATTCTTTTTATGGGCCCTCATGTGATTCTCCATCGCCGTTGGATGCTTCTGATTGACCAATAGGCCACACATACAGCAACTTTCGAATTTATCCTGGAAAAGCAGCTGTTTGTCGACATATTCAGGCTCACCCCAGCCGAAAAGGTTATTGGCTTCGTGCTCCCCGTCATCCGCCCAAGCTTCGCCTAGAAAACATAGAATCTCGCTTCTCAGGAAAAGCTCATACTTGTCTCAAAGCAGCCCTCGTCACTTCTTCCTGTCTGTATCGGGCCACCATCGCTCTTTCGCGATATCTAAGATAGTACAGCATCTAGAAAGGCTTCTACTATGTTTCGGACCTTTCCAATTCTCGCTCTCTTCGCCGCCATTCAGAAGCGATCGTTTCGATGTGAAAGATAATCTGAAAAAAAAAATCGTTAAAAAGACTTCAAACAATTTTTGGTACGCACATCAACCAGATGATCAGGGTGGACCTCCTTCGCATGCCTCAGCAACCCTTCGCCAGTAAGAAAAAGGCGGTGTTCGCAATATTTACACGGGTACGCTTCAACATCATTTGCGACGCCTAGACAATATCAAGCATAAAGTATTGCAAACCTGGTAGCTGATTGCTTAGAACGCTCGGCACATTTCCAGCGGAACTTGTGGAAGGTTCAGGGTCGATGATTTCCTCGTACAGACCCTCCTCTTCGTTGCTTTGCACAAATTCCTGCTCGGGCAGGAGCAGAATAGCTTCGTCGTCCGGCTTCTGAACGAGTTCTTAATTTGACAGTTTGATCACCTCAATCTCCTGACTGTCTGAGAGCATTATTTCATTCATGGCCATGCTACCTTCTGCTCTATCGTCCATTTGGGATGAAGCTGAAAAAAGCAATCAAAACACCAATATTAAACCCACTTCTCATGTACTCGGTAGCCGAGGGTTGTTTCCTTCGAATTATCAAGGGTTTCCGGGCTTCGGCCTGCATGGAAACTAACGACAAAATCCGTTTTATGTTTTCTAGGGTCAAGTGAAATTTCTAATATTTTGATTGTAAACGATGGCGACAGCAAATGCCCAGAGCGCACCCATTCGTTGGGTGCATCGGATGCCTCGTAGCCACTCCCCCCCCCCCACCGCGGAAATTATTGCAACTGGACGTGCATCAACGGTTTCTGCATTGTGTTTTCAAAAAGACAACGTTTAAATTTATTCAAGCAACCGACAATGACATTCTCACCGAGCTAGAAAATGACACGTTTCTGAGGAACCGTCAAAAGGTCTGCACAATTTGGAAGTTCAAGACAACAAGCCTTCACAAACATTTTGACGCTATGGACTCGTAGCACAAAAAAACAATCGAGATCAGCCCTGGCTGGTCAACAAAGTATAGTTGCGAGGAGACAAAGTAACAATGGTAGAAATGGGCAAGCAGGGCAACGAACGGGCTAAGTGTTCTGATACATGGGGGAAATTTCGGAGGCTTCGGCTCCGCTTGATGGGGTAGCCGTGCTAACAAATTCGGCGGCTACCCGGCCGACGACTGGCGAATCGGTCGTAGAGTGTGGTGTGGTGCGGTTGGGACCGCATAGGTAGGGGCCGGCACCATGGTCGACAGGCTTCGGCTGATTGCTCGTCCCCTTCACGTACACGTCGATTGGTCGTTGGAAGCCTGAAAAAGACCTTAAAAGCAAATTTAGCCAAGCAACCTTTCGTTTTTGCGGGCGGCGCATCGAGGTGCTCCACCCTATCAAACCCGACCGTCTCCAACAGGTACATCTCAAAATCGGCAGGCTTGAACTCGATTCGCGCGTAATTTTCGCGATGCACGTCCTGAAAATAATTTTCTTGCAAATCGGAACACGCGCAACCCACCGACATGCTGGACCGCTTCTTGTAGGTGGAAAAAGCTTGCGGTTCGAGGATGAAGCGACCACCCGGCCTCAACTGCTTGAAAGCACGAATAAAGAATCTCCTAAACAGAAACATTCTCAAAACGATCTGCTCTTTTTACCTCATCCCATCGTCGCCCCAATTCAGGTGAATCCATTTTGTCACAGACAACGCCAGAATGACATCAAATTCTTCTTTCACCTAAAAACAGACTAAATTTCTGAAATAATACTTACCTGTTCAAGGAATTCGTCTTTTTCGAGCACAAAATTTTCTTTGCGGAACCACACGTTGTCCGGAAACTTGGTCTTGAACGTGGTCGGCAGCGTGGAGACCGGTCCGAATTGATTGCAAAATGAAGCTGGGAACTTTCCAGACAACTAAACACAGGTTTAGTCAAGATGAAAGCTACATACTTGAATGTCATGATCACAGTAATGACGGATGTTCTTCCTAGCCACGCCCACCAGATGCTCATCGATGTCAATGCCAAGAATTCGCCGCGGACCGTACTCTTTGGCAATTGCTAGAGTCACGAAGCCGACGTTGCAACCTAAAATCAAAAATGGGGCCGGCATTGGTGAAAATGCTTACCAATATCTAGAACCGTCTTCTTCTCAAACCATTCCTTCTGCAGAACCTCTAAACGACTATCTTTTTGGCCATGGTCAAGTCGCGCGCCATAATAGCGGTCGAAGTTCCCGTAGATATACCTTAAAACCGAAAGTTAGTGAAATTATGACAACTTACTTTTGATTAAAGTACTGCTTTTTCGACTTGCGAGTCTCCTGTTCTTCTGCTTTCGCCCCGTCCTTAGCTGGGTCGACTGCCTCACTCTTCTTGCTCTCTGTCTCAGCTGGCAGACTTCCGCCATCCGTAGAGTTTCCCTTTTTCTAAACAAATAGTTTTCTCTAACCAAACAACAAACCATTTTGGCAGGAATCGGCGAATTCGATCGTGATCTGTGCTCCTTGACTCCTCGCTTCCTAAAAGAAAATTTCGGCTTGGAAGTTTCTTTATACCTCTTTTCTTTCTTGATCGTACGTAGGCCCAAAGGGTCTCTGACATCTTTCGGCACAAAAACTTCATCGGGCTCTGAATTGGCCTAAACGATCCGGTATCAAGACGGAAAAAGTACGCACCCCATCGGATTCCTCAGGCTCTTCCTGCATTCCATTCAAATTCAGGGGATCATCTTTGGTGCCACCAGGAGCGTAGTGGGCCTCTTCAAACTTCCTTCGAAAACCCTCAGCGTCTAGAACGACGATTGCGAATGTGGAAAAAGACTTACTAAAAGTGTGGCGCCGGACGCGGCCACGGCCGCGGCCTCGATGATGATCGTGGGTCGTGCGACTGGATTCACCTCTTCCCATCTCCTAAAATAAGCACTTTATCCGAATGTAGAATTGGGAAGACACCAAAAATCAAAATAAAAATTTTCGGAACGTCGACTTCGAATTTCAGGAGTACGCAGCGCTTCAAATTCCCGGGTCGATATTTTCCTGGCCAAACCGAATCCGGGAAAAATTTTTCGATTGTTTAGCCAAAAATTATAAAAAATGATACATTTTACAAAAGCTTGAACAAACACTTCATTTTCAGAAGCGTTTCACTATCCGTGCGAGCCGCAATCGACGCGACAAAGAATTACCGGCCTCCGGCGGGTGTTCTGTACCGAATAAAATTACCCGGATGAGAGGTCGTGTACGAAGACAAGACAATGAACTCCGAGCAGCTTGTTGTGAGTTTTTAGGTCGTTAATTGACTATTCGGGTTGTTATGAGGTTGCGAAACTGTTCCTTTTCAGGATTTTCTGGCAAACTTGGAGAAGGGATGCCCTAAAATCGATTCGAGCAAGGATTTGGGCGATGAAGCGATAGCGGTATTGACGTAGAAACGGTCATCCAAAATTATGTGCTCTAGATTCGCCGATTTCTCAGCAAGATGTCTGCAAACACGCTTCTCTGCTTTCAATATTTCAACGTCAACTACACCGACGTGGATCTAACGCTACCCGTGCTTGACCAACTAATGTCAATCTACATGAAAGGAGGTAACGTATTGTTAGCTTTTATTGAATTCACTGTTTCAGGCGCCTTACGCCAATATGCGCTGCAATTTCTGCCGAATTTTGTGGCCACCTACCTGTTGGCGGTGACCAAGCGTCAACACAAGAGCGCCGGGATGTTTGAAGCCTTGTTTTTGCGCATCTACAATGAGGAGATCAACAAAAGCGCCGATGGGAGCGAATCGTTTGATAAGCGGACAGAAGAGGTGTGAATTCACTTTCGACGTATCTGAGCTTTTTAGGTTCGCATTCCTACAGTCCGATGTCGCTCAATCTACCACGACCCGATGAAAATAAATAGTCTACCTGAAATTTCTACCCTTTCTTTAGATGGTGGTGTTGGTTTGCAGGTAGGAGAGCTTTGATTTTAATCGAATGAAATTTAGGCTGTCCTTCGGATAGGGCCCTTCCCGACGATCGAACATTTTAACAACGAGACGAAATATATGATTCTTTCGAGGGTTCTAAACATTGTGAGCTTTTTTCCCGCTTTTTCTTGAATGTTAAGGTAAATTCTTCGTTGTGCTCACTGTCGGAGCCAGTCTGCCGCGCAATGTGCCTATCAACTCTGAGCATCTGCCACAGCGGGCATGTCTTTTCGACGTTAACCTAACGCATTTTAGGTTTTCCTTTGCGGAATCGAATCTTCGGTCCCGGATCCTCGGGCGAGACGCTAACCAAGAAGTGCTCGACAATTTCAGCAAGTACGAGATCACGTCCGACTTCCAACGAAATGGATTTTTAGGCGACAGCGTCAACATGTCACCTCAACGCTGCTGATGGAGCTCTTTACCGGATGTTATATAGCACTGTACAATGGGATGCCGGACCTCGCGCTACGGTATTTTTTTGACATCGTCTCTTTCAAAACAAATTCAGTGCCATTGATTCCTTGCACCAACGAGCTCGGTATGAAATGTTTTCGGACGTTTTGCTCGTGACGAATGCCACACGCAACACCCTGCTAGAGAATCCGCTCTCGAAGGACCGAAATCATGAAGAGCTGATGTGGCGATACCAGCACGCTAAGGTATCGATATCATGCGAGGAGTTACAACCAATTACAGAACCACCGTGCAAAAGATTGTGTCACCAATGCTTCGTTACGAATTAAAAAGATGCCAGAGGACATTCCGATCCAAGAGGAGCCCCGAGAAAAGGGCAAAGGCGAAAAGATCATGGATGACCTGATCGAGGACATAGCTGGAGGTAACTGCTGCAAAAATTTTCACTTTTTTCCTTAGGTGTTGATCACATCAAGAAGAAAATGCATCAATTGTCGCATCACCGAAAGAAACACGGGAATAAAAAGGAGGGAAGGGAGGGCTCTTCACACAAGGCACACAAAGACAAGGGAATCGATGTTGATGAACTGGAATTGTCGACGATTCGGGAGGAGAAGGTATTTTATACTTTTACAAGAGAAGCCTGTTATTTTAGGGAGGAGACGCGTCTCTGACCAGCCAATCACCACCCTCTTTTGAGAGGCCGAAGCGCATAGAGGGCGAGCCAATGGAAATCGAATACGAGTCGAAGGTTTCTCCAGATTAAATTTTTTTACGGTATTTTCAGAAAAATGGCTCACATCACGATACTGGAGACGGCAGTGACGTTGGCGAATTTTCAAGGAGCAGAGAACATTCCAGTGTATGTATGGAATCTATATTTATTTTTATGTGTATTCTTATACCTCCCTGAAGTAATTTTTTGCAGGGAACGGAACGAGGCACATTCTCCGTCGGCAGCTTTCGCCACATGGACAGCGGGAGCGGGACGGAAAGAAGCGTAGATTACCCATAATTTTCCGCAATGCTGTAGTTAATTTTGATCCTTGCCAGAAAAGTGTGATTGTTTATGAGTATGCATATTCCCCCACAGGTGTTGGCCTTGTTGCTGTAACTGATTCCATTCCAGTCGTTTCTCAGTGTTGCATATTTTGGAGGTGATGTTGTAGGTACTTGGTTTTAGCAGAGACGTATTTGATGGAGTGAATATAAATTTTTGAATTTCGGACCGTCCCCTGATCTACCCGAGATTAGGAATATGCCCCCGACGAGTACTTTTGATCAGCGCGACCGGAAAAATTGTTTACGTCGGTTTCTGATAAGACAGTGTTTTGGAAGAAAGAGGTAAACAGTGGCGCAGAGAACGGGGGAAAGAAGGCTGGCAGCTGAGCCGAGTTGTTTTTCCGCATTGATTACACATCCTGGGGGGCAGACGGGATGCCTGTCTCATAACCTCGACCCAAGAACGTTGCGGCGAGGCGATTGCTCTTGTTGGTGCAGACTTGTTGTTTTGACCGCGCGCTAGTTTAAATGTTTTTTTTATTAGAAACTTTTGCACACCCGTTATCACAATTTTTTGGCCTATTCCAGTTTGATGGAGGCTTGGCGAAAACTGCCTATATCTTCAGAAGATGAAAAAGACCTTCCTTCTGGAGGCTTCTGCTGCTCCCGAGAAGGGTGCAGACGCTTCCTTTTCTCCCCAATCCCTTTTCGCCTCTTACGCGCAACTTCGATTCTCACTCCACCCCATCCGCTTTTCAGAATGTCCTCAACTAGAAGCGAAGTGAGAATAATAACCCTTGAAAAAGGAGCCCACCGTGAAGCCATCATCCATCGGATTCAGAAAGGTATCTTTTTGTCTAGCAGGATTTTTCAAACCTGGCCATCAAAATGCACAATTTTAGGTTGGAAAATCCGTTTCGTGCGTGGCGCATCTCTACTCGGCTGCTCTGACGTCAAGCTCAAGTGCGCGGTCAATGGCTCCGATTTTTTGAACTGGTCCGACGCAGAAGATCCGCTATCGGCAACCACAGAGGTAAATTTTCTCCATTTTATAGCTAGTTCGTTCAGGTGCTATGCGAAAAAGCTGGCGCGTTCGAGTACAGCTTCACCATTGATGAGGAAGAAGCATTGGCGGGCAGTGGTCATCTGCTCGTTCTTCCCTCGTTGTCCGTCAACGGCCAGCCCCTTTCCCTTGATGGTGTTTCCTGCATCACACATATTGTGAAACTTTTGGGTATGATTAAATTGCCACAGACTAGAAAAGGTTTTAGGTCCACTTTCTGAATGGGAGGGGAGATTGAGAATAGCGCACGAGAGCGGCTACAACATGCTTCATCTAACCCCAGTTCATCGTCTTGGAATCAGCCAGAGTGCTTATTCAATCATGGATCATCATGCACTAAATGATTCGCTACATCAGGCAAGGTCCATGCAACGCCTTTCAATTTCAAACGTTTAGGGTAGTCAGCAAGCCACCTTCGAAGAATTAGGCAAATTCATCAGCAAAATCGAGCGTGATTGGGGTATTATCACAGTGCAAGACGTTGTCTGGAACCACGCTGCGAAGAATGCGCCTTGGTTGCAGGTTTTCATTTTCTTCAACTTCTCATAAATCTGAAATCCAGGAACACCCGGAATGCTCGTACAATTGTAAAAATAGCCCGCATCTCCGCCCCGCGTATGCCCTCGACCGGGCCCTACATTATTTTGGGAGAGAGGTAAATAAATGCGTCGGGTTTTGTAATTGTTTTAGGTTGGCGAAGGCAAATGGGAAAACAGAGGTGTTCCGGCGGTCCTCGACAACGTTAATCATATTCACGTAAATGAACCGGATTTTAGATGACCGAAAATTTAGAGCATCGACTATGTGCTTCGAAGCGAAGTTTTTCCGAAGCTCCGCTTTCACGAATTCTTTCAATGTGATGTGGAAAAGACCTTGGATATCTTGCGGATGAAAATTAATCGTAAGTTTTATAGCGGGACTTCAATAGATTATTACAGATGCCGAAAGTCAGAAGGAGTGTGTCGACCCGGTCAAATTATTGGTCGATCCCGAATGGCGACGATTTGGCCGGACGGTTGATGTTGATGCTGTAGCTACGGAGCTGCGCGCCCGGTACTAAACTTTAAAAGATGCTCAAAATATATATAGACACGGCGGCCGTCCTCCCAACGTCGATGAGCTGGATCAGTACCTCAACGAGTTGCGTGGACGACTTAACTCGATGAATGATGAGGGCGCGAAATATTCCTGGGAAATTCTGATGAATGCGCTGCAAGCCATACTCGGGCACATTTCCTATGAACGCGTAGGACATCAAACTCGGACCTTTGATCTGTTTTTAGGTGGAAGGGCATGGGCCAAGAAAAGGATTGGTCAGAGAGGACGAGCCGTTGTTATGCGAGTAAGCGTCTAAAAATGTTCTAGACATTTTTTTAGTTATTTCTTGCACCTGGAACCAGTGAATTCTTGGGAGGAAGACGAAAAGCTAGCCTATATTCCGGAAAAGGCCGAGAAGCTGATGGCATTTAATGGCTGGGTGATGGGCCTAGATCCGATGCAGAATTTCGCGCTCTCGTCTTCGGAGGTTGTTGTTTGGATATCTTAACTATAATAATTTTCTTGTATTTTAATAGGGCTACTCTTTCAGGTCTATATTCGACGACAATTGGTGTGCTGGGGCGATTCTGTCAAGTTAAACTATGGGAACAAGCCCGAGGATACGCCATACCTTTGGGAATACATGAAAACTTACACGTAGCGTTTTCTCCGCTCCGCGAGACTGGACGTTTTTAGGGAACAAGTGGCCGACATTTTCCATGGCGTCCGCATCGACAATGCACACAGTACCCCAATTCACGTCGCTGAGGTTGATTTCGATGAGTTGGCGATGAAAATGGCCTTTAAAGTACCTCCTCAAATCCGCCCGCGCCAGACGTCCTGACCTCTACGTCTTCGCCGAGCTCTTCACCGGCAGTGAATTCGCGGATCACATGTTTGTGAACCGGCTCGGGATCACGTCACTGATCCGAGGTTAGTAGTGTTCTTTAAAAAATATTGTTCTTTCAGAGGCGATGTCGGCACCCGATTCGCACGAGCAGGGCAGGCTGATCTACCGCTTCGGAGGCGATTGTGTGGGAGCGATGCGCCAGCAGACGATCCGCGCGGCTGAACAATGCGTGGCTCACGCCATGCTGCTCGATCAAAGTCACGACAATCCGACGCCGATCAAGGTGACTGTTTTCTCAAATAACTTAATAAAATTTATTTGAGACACGTTCGCCTTGGGATCTCCTCCCGACTGCCGCAATGGTTTCGATGGGCTCGTGCGCCATCGGCTCCACGCGTGGTTTTGACGAGATGGTCAGACATGCTGTGGGTTTCTTATGTTTTATATAATGTCATTAGCGACTTGCAAGCAGTGTTGGTTGGGTGCTTTTGAGGTCTTTTTGAAATTACATATTTCATTCAATAGGAAATTCTGAAGGAATCCCACTTTCAACAAGTCTTGTACGGATACGGTCGTAGGCAAAATTCTCTCTGAAAGGGCCGATTTTGCCTAATTTTGGCCCCCGGTTAATAAAATATGAACACAGACATTTTCAAACAAACCCCTAAAACATTTCTTCCTAGATTCATGTCGTGTCCGAGAAGCGACTTTACTCAACCTGGGAAAAAGAAGTGACGCTCGATGATGGCCTCATCAAAGCCAGGAAAATCCTGAACAACCTGCACCAACGCCTGGCGGCCGAGGGCTATACACAAGTATTTTCGCATCCGGGAAAGATCCTCGATTATTATGTTTAGGTATTTGTTGATCAAATGAATACGGATATTGTGGGCATCACAAGGCACAATCCAGCGAGCCACAAAACCGTCGTTCTCGTCGCGCACACGGCTTTCACTGGTCACAAGGACGGCAATGTCGACGTAAAATGGATACCGCTAGGAGGTAACTCACATTTTCCCTTCGAAATTTTTTTCCAGGACAGCTAGACGAGATCCTCTTTGAAATGAAGTTGGTGCAGACGCAGGATGAATCGCGTCCTGGTATGTCATCGCATTACGATAGCCGAAAATTGATTTTCTAGAGGGCGATAATTCTTTGATCGGCCTCTCCAATTATCGAACGGACGTCCGCGAACACGTGCCGCTGGAAGAGACAAAAAGTTGTAAAGTTCACGGAGAACACCTACAGCTCACCGACTTCCCCACTGGAGCTGTGGTTGCATTCAGGTTAAATTTTGGTTAGAAAAATCATTGTTTGTTTAGCATTTCACTCAAGGAGGATGCGCAAAAAGCACTGGCTTTTGCTAGAAACTTTGCCGATGGGCTGTGCACAGAGATTGATGACGGTACGCAGCTTCCGGAAATTACTGATGGCCGTCAGTTTTTAGCGCTCCACTCAACATTGGAAGCTCTACCCTTCTCGGCCTTCCAATTCCTATTGTTCTCCTCGGATTCAGAGGAAAGGGCGGTGATCGGAGACGGTGCCTTTTCAATCCCGAATTACGGGGCGCTGGTGTATTGCGGGCTTCAAGGTTTGTCGTCTGCATTGAAATTATATATTCGTTTCTAGGGCTCATCCCACTGTTAAATCGCATTCGTGAGCACAACGACTTGGGGCATCCGCTCTGCCAGGTATTTCCCGCCATGCGTACATTCTTTTTTTTTTAGAATTTACGCGATGGCTGCTGGCTGGCCGACTATGCCGTCGGACGGCTAAGAAAAAGAGGCCATGGACTTGAGAAGGGAAAAAAATACCCTTCGTATTCGTTTTATAAACTTTTTTTAGTTGGCCGATATCTATGAAAAAGTGGTGTCTGTCCTGCCCGCGGTCCCCTACTACCTCCGCCCCAGCTATTTCGAGTCCCTGATCCAACGCCTCTACATGACCATCATTCAAGTGCTCAACCGCAAATTTTTCAAGTATCGATACCTTGCGATAGAGTACTACTTACTTTTAGGGCAAACCCAAGCTTACCCACTTCCTTCCTGGCCAAGGCGCTATTGCTCTCTACGACGTCATTTACAGCCGAAATTCCTGGCGCTGGGTTGTCGCTGTTGCCGGATGAGGAAGAGGTTGCTTACCTTGAAACGCGAAAACAAAACTTTAATATTATAGAAAGTCGCCTCCCTTGCAGCCGGGCTGCCACACTTTGCCACGGGCATTTGGCGCAACTGGGGCCGCGACACGTTCATCGCTTTGCCGGGTTGTCTTCTCGCCGCCGGGCGTTTTGAAGAAGCCAAGTACACTAATTTATTATTTCTTTATTTTCTTTCTTAGAAAAACCATCGTCTCATATGCCGGTTCGCTGCGCCATGGCTTGATCCCGAATTTGCTAGCCGAGGGAAAAGGTGGTAATCTATCTTAAGTCTTATTTTTCTAACAGGCGCTCGCTACAATTGCCGCGATGCGACGTGGTTCTGGCTTTACGCCATTGTTCGCTACGTCAATGAAGCTCCTGATGGAATGGCACTACTCGAAGAACCGGTGCGACGTGTCTACGCCACCGATGATGCCGAATTCAACGTGGATCCGCGGGTATGAATTGTTTACAAGTTTCAATTGTATTCTTAAGATCGAACCACTGAAAAGCACTATCGTCGAGGCGCTGCAGCGCCACTTTGCTGGCATTTCATTCCGAGAGCGAAACGCGGGCCATGGCATTGATGAGCATATGCGGGACGAGGGTAACGCTTCTTACGTAGATTCCCTAATTTTTGTTTAGGCTTCGACGTGGAAGCGCGTGTGGACAAGGAAACGGGTCTTATCCACGGTGGCAACCAATTCAACTGTGGCACCTGGATGGACAAGATGGGAAGCTCAGAAAAGGTGGCAACCTTTTTACTGGTGTTAAATTTGTTATATTCAGGCAGGTAATAAAGGGCTGCCCGCAACGCCTCGTGATGGAGCCGCAGTCGAAATCCAGGTACGAGTTTTTACGTTTCAGATTTCTTACCGTTTCGTTTAGGGATTAGCCCTGGCGGTACTGAAGGAAATGGCTCGTTGGGCTGAAGCAGGGAAGCTCGATACACCATCTGTCTCGCACGGTATTTTTCAAAACATACGGTTTAATGTTAGAAATGCTTAGAGAACCTTGTTTGGTCGTGGTCGGAATGGGCCGAAAAAATCCGGAGCAACTTTGAGTCCGCATTTTTCGTCGACGACGGCTGCACACACGAGTACGTCAATCGGAAAGGGATCATCAAAGATACGGTCGGATCCACGCATGGCTACACGGATTTCCAACTGCGTCCAAACGCATGCATTGCAGTAGCCGTCGTAAGTACGCCAACCGCTTCTTCTCAATTAATTTCCAAGGCCCCTGAACTCTTGTCACCAGCCAAGGCCTTGCGTGCTCTCGACGTAGTGCGTGATGCCCTGATGGGGCCATTGGGAATCAAAACGCTCGACCCAACGCAAGTTTACTTTTGTCATTTGAAAGGTTTCCCGTTCTAGCGATTGGGCATACAATGGCTTCTATAATAACGATGACGACGGTGACGATAAGAAGACAGCCAAGGGATGGAATTATCATCAAGGCCCGGTAAGATGCGCGCAGAAATATGGATATCTGTATTTAGGAATGGTTGTGGGTGGCTGGCTATTATTTGAAGGCGCGCCTGGCCGTCACAAGAAAGATTGATGATGAGGAATGGGTAAAGGCGAAAAAGGAGGTAACTGAAGCTCTGCAATTCTTTCATGCTTTCAGGTCGAGACCCATCTCGGACGCTGCCAAGAACACATCACTGCCTCCGCCTGGAGCTCTTTGCCCGAATTGACACAGGTATGTGCGGTTTTACCAAATCTTAAATGATCGAATTTCAGGAGCGCGGTGCGGAATGTGGAAACAGTTGCCCAGCGCAAGCCTGGAGTGTGGGCACGATGCTTGAAGCCTACTCGGATCTCGTCAATTTTCAGAAGCACCGATAATCATTAGATTTTATCTAGCCTAGCACACCTCGCAAAACCGTTATGTAACCTTGTTTCTGGTTTGTGTCAAACTTGTCCTTTCGCTGTGCCATTCAATTTCATACGTTGCCATTCTGTGAATCGTGAGAATAAAAAAATACCTAGGATGAAACTAAGAATTTTATTAGAATGTCACCGAAACGTGTTGGAATACGCAAGATATGTACAGCAAAATCACGTGTCAGTGCTTTTAAGTTCCTGAACGCGCGAGCGAGATCGACTTGCAATGGGTAAAATGGGAATGGAGTAAGACAAAGATTGAGCATCGATGGAGAGGGTTATAAGGAGATGAACTTGATAAACAAACTTGGGATGTGCTCGATGGGCTCACGGTGTGGTTAGGCCTTCGTTGGTTCAGCATTGGCCTTCTCACAAGCGTCGATCCAGTCAGAGTATACGTCAATTGCCTCGGATAGGTAGTTGATCTTGGTCTAAGCAAGAATATTAGAAGAAGTTCACGTTCATACTTGGAAATCCTCAAGGCAGACCCGACATTTGACGAGTCCCACGTTACGTTCTCGATCCCTAGGAAAGGAATAATGAAAATCGTTCATATACTCACATTTTGACTTCGCAGACCTTCTCGTGGTTGCAGAACGGGCAGTTGAACTGCGTCTCCAAAGGCACAATGTTCTTATTCTTTGGCGGCGGTTTGCGCTGCGACTTCTTTTTTGCCATCTAAAAACATAACATTATTGATGAGTCAACGTGCATGTGTGATAGGAAGAGTAAAAGAAACGGCATAGACTGAATAAATAAATAATAAACTAAATAAAAAATAGATAAAAGGGCGCCGAAACATTCTCGATGGAAAATGTTTTTGAAATGTCTGGGCGACGAAGGAGTCCTCTGGACGCGTTTGCCGCGTTGCACGGCCACTCACTGTCCCGAAATTTGACCAAACCCGAGTAAGGGCCGCAGTTTCGTAAAAGTATCCAACCTTTCGCTTCCAAACAAAGCAAAAACAGAACCGATATTTGGTTTTTATTCATCCGCGTCTTTCCGATCATCCCGGTCCTTTGAGCAGCGGCAACATTCGAATCCTCGCCATCTTTTGCTCCTTTTCGTCAACCCGGCTTAAAACCGTCTTCTGTTTCTGCTTTTCTTTTCAATGGTCAGACTAATATGATAATTTTTTCCAGATGTCTGACGCCGTCTCAGCCAACGACATCTACGTGCGTTACTACGTCGGGCATAAAGGTTTGCTCTTTGTGATAGGTTTTTGACGAGTAATTTTAGGAAAATTCGGCCACGAATTCCTGGAGTTCGAATTCCGCCCCGACGGCCAGCTGCGGTACGCGAACAACTCGAACTACAAGAACGATACATGCATCCGCAAGCAGGTATAAATTCGTGTTGAACCGTCAACTTTTTTTAAGGCTTACGTAAGCCCGGCCGTGCTCGCCGAGCTGAAGCGCATTGTCGAGGACTCTGAAATCATGCAGGTAGAGTCGACGGCATTTGTTTTCGAACTTGAATTTTCATTATGATTTTCTTGGCTATTTGCACGTCCCGTTTTTTTTAGGAAATCGACGAGCAATGGCCGGAGCCCGACAAAATTGGCCGGCAAGAACTCGAAGTTCTGGTCAATGGAGAGCACATCGCCTTCACGACCGGAAAGCTTGGTTCCCTCGCGGAAGTCAACAACAGCAAGGTACATTTTTTGATTAGATAATAATAAAACCGATTCTGGGCCATTCTAACGTCCTTTTCAGGACCCCGAGGGCCTGCGCTCGTTCTACTACCTGATCCAAGACCTGAAGTGCCTTGTCTTTTCTCTCATCGGGCTCCACTTCAAGATCAAGCCAATCTAAAGAAGCTGTTATTTTTTTGTTTTGTTTGTCTCCAGTAACTTATTTCATCCTTCCTAGTTTTTGAATTCGCAGGCCAAAACTGTTCATTGATTTTACGCCGATCTCTCACTCATCAATAAATTTGTCGACTGCCCAAAGCCGCAATGACAACGGGAAGCACATCCCTCAGATCCTGAAAACTTATGTATCGGAACCACACTAAAGGTTGCTTGTAGGATGGCGACCAGCTTCGATTCTGGCCTCAATCTTGGCGCAAGTTCCAGCACGACGCAGGCCCAAGGCTTTTCCTTCCGGCTTTTCCGGTAATCGGGTTGATCGTGAAAGAATTGTTGTCAGACACCCGGCGGTAGCGATCTCGCATGTGGCATTCCGCTCATCCGCCATCCTGTTTTATATTTTCTGCGGTGTGTTCACTTCAGACTTCATCGTGCAGTTCTTGATCCTGGTATGGTTATTTATTACGCGTGTCAATTTCCGGCGTTAGCTGACCCTCTTGTCGATGGACTTTTGGACGGTCAAGAATGTCACCGGCCGCTTGATGGTCGGCCTGCGGTGGTGGAATTTTGTCGATGAGGAAGGCAAAAACCACTGGAAGTATGAGAGCAGCAAGGCAAGTCGCGTACGCCTGGAAATAACGTTGTTTAGGATCCCACGCTCTACCCGGCGCTCGATCGCAACTTCTTTTGGCTGGCGCTGTTGGCGGCACCTCTCGTCTGGGGATTTTTCGTGACGGTCGACTTTATGACCTTCAAATGGTAAGCTTTTTTTACGTTAAAATTACAATCTGTGTTAGGGAATGGATGATCGTCTCGTTGTTGGGCTTCGCAATGACCGGCGCCAACCTCTACGGCTACCTGCGCTGTCGTTGGGCCGACACCAACCAGATGACGAACGCCTTCAGCAAATGGGCCTTCCTAAACGTATGGAGGATTTCTTTGAAATTATTTGGTCGAGCGTTTAGATGCTGAGGCGCCAGACTACCCCACCAGCCACCCAACAACCGACCCAGCTCAATGTCTGAAGGCACCCCACCGCTAGGAAAGATCCACATCGCGCTTGCGCACTGGCAGCACACGATGCTGCGATGTATATGTTTTTTTACTTGTCTGTGACATAATATCCCCATCCGATCCCGAACGCTTCTCTCCACTAAATCACTGTGATATCTCCTTGCCCCTTCGTGGGTTGTGATGCATTGTGTGGTCGGGTTCTGACAGGCCACCCTCCTTGTGCAACGGTTTTTCTACTAGCCTGGCCTCTATTGATTGCTTTATTTTCCTCGACTAGTTTCTTTTGCTGATAAAGGTTTGAACTTCGGTGAATTCTGAAAACTGCAAAGGACCTGATAGAACATTCGTAGTTGTATCTAACTATCTTCATTGCACAGCCTAAGAATTTCGGGGACAGGGGTGGTTGTTTTTGCGGGTTCGGTTTCCTTCCTTTTCTGGGCCCCAGTAAGGGGCAACAGGGGGGATGTTTTCATCCTTTTGCCCTTTTCGCAACCTCATTACTCGGCAGCGATGCAAATGTTTGTTTCGAGGACATCGCGTTACTTTGGGCAGCTAAAATTGGCTAGATTTTTATTGCCGTTCCGGACAAACGATCCCCGAGTTGATCAATACCGGGGTATTGAAATTGAATAGACTAGAATCGTTCATTGTGCTGACGTTTGCAGGGCTTTCAAGGCTGAGCTAGTTTCCATATTGTTATTCTCACGTTATGTTGCAGGGCTTGCTGGGCGGAATGTCAGATGATGATGAAGAAGAAACACAGAAGTCGAACGGCTCTATCAGAAAGGCGTTTCCCTCCCGATCGAATTCGACCAGTGAGCGACCCTTCTTTGTGAAAATGCACACTAATCAGGCTCATCTAGTTCGCCAGGCAAGCCCAGTGTCGCCGAACTTGTTGTAGAATTACGCTCCGTCACCAAGTTAGATGGATATTGATTGATGAGAATAATTTTTAGGTACACATTTGGCGAATTGGTTGCTACCGTACTAAAATTCGATCTCCTTGATCCCGAGGATCCGAAATCACTGTAGGTTCGTCCAGGTCCACTGGTTTATTTGGCTTTAGGGCATTTTGTAAGAAGACGCTTCAAATGGCAATGAATCAGTTGGACTTGCCGGCACGATCCCAGAAACTACCCACGTTATTTTTGGAGGTAAGTTATCTAACGATATGACACGTCTTGTTTAGGGCGAAGTCGAGCTAACTGAGGTGGCTACGCTTATCACAAAAATCAAGGAGGACCCAATTATTGTCCGAGAAGGCGCAACTGTTTTGATTAGTGCTTTGTTGACCGGTTTTGTAGCTTCAGGCAAGTTTTCATCATCGAGGAGACCATTTTTATTTAGGGGTCTATGATTGTCGGTATCGGGTGCTTCTCCGGCATTTGACCACGTTGCTCGCAGTCGTTTGGGATGAATTTGAAAAGGTTTGATTTTAATAGGCCTCTGTTAATCCGCTCTAACCTAATATATCAACGCTTTAGATAGAAGATTCAATGGTCTGCTACCTTCTAGAAGAACCATTCGTCGAGTCAGAGTGAGTTTGTCTTGAGTCTGTTTTAATTAACAATATCTAGTGAAACATCAGGGGGAGAAGGGTGAGTTTCGTGTCGTGTTGAGTTGCTTCGTTGAGCGCATGTATGCCGCGCGGTATGAATATAGTTGTTTTTAGGCAGGCCAAAAAGGCTCGAGAGAAGACGGCTCGCAAGAAGAAGTTCAAGCGCTACCTGATGATTGGCGCGGCCGGTGGAGTTGGTGGTGTTCTGATCGGTAAGTAACTTTCTGTTATATCTATCATTGCTTTCTAGGGTTAACAGGTGGGCTGGCGGCTCCACTCGTCGCTGTTGGGGCCGGAGCAGTGATTGGTAACACCTATTCTAGACCTATTTTTAATCATAATTAGGTGGGGCTGCGACGGCGATTGGAACTACTGCCGGTGCTGCGATCCTCGGCACGACCTTCGGTGTGGCAGGAGCCGGACTTTCTGGTTACAAGGTCTGCCACTCACTATTTTTCCAAACTGGTACCTTAGATGAAAAAGCGCGTGGGAGCGATCGAGGAATTTTCTGTTGAGATCCTGAAGCAAGGCCATTCCTTGAACTGCATAATGGTCATTAGCGGTTGGGTCGATAAGGATTCAGTACGTTTACGTTGTCAATTGGTCAATCTTTCGTGCTTAGTCAAGCGAGCAGGCCTTCGTCTACCCCTGGCGCCATCTCGAACAAAGCCACGAGCAGTACACGTTGCGATATGAGTCGACCTACCTGGCCGAATTGGGACAGGCCATCGACTATCTGATGAGCTTCGCTGTCAGTGTGGCTATTCAGCAGACGTTGATGGAAACAGCACTGGCCGGTTAGGGTTTCTATGGTATGTAATCTGAGTTTTTAGGTCTTATGTCGGCCGTTGCCTGGCCAGTGGCCATCCTGTCATGCGCGAGTGTTCTCGATAACCCCTGGAATGTGTGTATCGCTCGTAGTGCCGAGGTATCAATTTTTGAAACACAAATCAGAAATTTAGGTTGGCGAGCACTTGGCGGAAATTCTACTCGCTCGCTCTCACGGTGCCCGTCCGATCTCGTTGATTGGGTACTCGTTGGGAGCCCGTGTGATCTATCATTGTCTGGTGGCCATGAGCAAGCGGGCCGATTCGGCCGGTAATGACATGTTTTAGCTTTATTGCTGTTTTCTCAGGAATCGTCGAGGACGTTGTGCTACTCGGCGCCCCTGTTTCCGCCTCGGCAAAGCAATGGAACCAGATGGCGAAGGTCGTGGGAGGGCGCATCATCAATGGCTATTGCGAGACCGATTGGCTACTGCGGTAACTTGGCGCGAAGTTTTACCGCAAATCCTTCAGCTTCGTCTACCGCACGATGTCCGTCCAATTCGGAATTGCCGGCACGAGCCCGGTCACCGGTGCAAGTAAAAAGATTGTCAACTACAACGTGTCGCACATCGTGAAGGGGCACATGGATTATTCGAAGAAACTAACCGAGGTATCGTTTTTGCGCTGCCGCCAATTCCAAATTTTCTAGGTGCTAAAGGCCGTCGGCGTCAAGGTGTCTGCCCATTCGCCCGACTCGATCAGTTCATTGGCGTCAATGTGCGAGGAGGCAACGGAAGCTTCAGGTCCCCAAGAGTAGCAGCTAGTTCAGGTTTACTAGCCCGATTAGACTCTAGTTTACCCCCCACCCAGATTTTACCACGGAATTTTGATGCTTGGTTCTAGGTTTCGACGGAAATTCTTACTCTACAAAACATTTTTCTATTATTCACATCTCACAAGAGAGAGGATCAAAAAGGTTCAAAAAATTCCCGAGTCGCGGGGGACAAACTAGAGTCTTACCCTCCCGATACGCAAAGCCCCTTCAGATGCATCGATGACTCAGATCGAACCATTTTTTAGAAGGCGACACGACGGTGCCAAACTCACATATCCCAGGCCCCGAACTCACCGACGAAATATCAGTCCGCGATCATGCATTCCACGCCCACGACGAGTCTTATACAGCTTTGCGATAGTATTTTTCTGTGTTGTAAATCAATTATCACTCACTGTCGTATATTTCTGTGCTTTAATTCCAGTATCACTCATTCACTAGTCATTCCTCATTGTCATCCTAGTCACTTGCTAGTCATTCCCCCTGCCTTTCTGTGTTTTCCCCCCGCTGTGATTCTTATAATCTATGCCAAATCTTCCGTTTCTTCTGTTCCCGCATTTTATGAAGAATAAAAGCTGTAAGCAATCGCGGGTTGCAAGACTATCACAGGTTTTACTGCCCGATCCATTTCAGCCCGCATAATCGCTCCTATTGTTATAAAAAAGGATACAAGTTTCCTGGGCCCATTAAAACAGTCCTAGGTTACGCGCCTCGATGACTGGGAAGGCAATGGCTCCAATGGGAAGCCATTCCGCCGATCCTGATTATGAAATGGATGCAAGTGACGAGCCCGCACCTTTTCTGATGCCAACGGTATGGATCTTTAAAAACTAAAAATCGTTTTGCTAGGCCGCCGAAGTTGTCGAGCTGCGGCAAGCCCGTTACGAAGAGGCCGACGTCCAAATCGAGACCTCCGAAGAGATGCGCACGATCATTCTCGATGTGAGGATTGTGCCAATCGTGAATAACGTGTAAATTTTAGAGATGCGACGTGTTCTTTGAATGGGTCTTGAATTGCGAAATTGCCTGGCTTGATTCGACCGACGCCGGTGCTCCGTCCTTTCCAAGATTCCCACATCGGGTAGACGATTTGCAACCTCATATTTTAACCGGGTTTGCAGCTGCCACAACCACTTTTCACGGGAATGGAATCCGAACCGGAAGCTTGCCTTGAGCTATATGCGCTGGGAAAAAGCGTAGAAGAGATCGCGGTAGGGAGAAAGCCATTCGCCATGAAAAGATTTTTTTAGGAAAGCCGGTTTCTCGACAAAAGACGAGTCCTGATGGGTATCATCCTCAGAATTTGGGAAGGTATTTTTTGACGGAGTACCAAAATGAGGATTTTAGATCGGAATAGTAAAGAGGTGTCCCTCGAAACCATCATTGCTCATGTTGATGTCGACGTGGCGATGATTGCGGTAATTGGTTATCAGTGATATATAGGTTTTTTTAGGAATGTAAGAATTACCTGAGCCGGCGAGGGGACTCCAAGGTGTCTCCGCCATGTTTGGTGGAAAATGTATTCATCACCCCACTTGGCTTGGCTTTCGTTCTACTTGTTGTCAAAGCGGAAATGGAGCAGTGGCCGCTGGATATCGACTGGCAAGCTGTTTCCTACCACGAAATGTCTGAATCGGAAGTGCGTTTGGTATGCTTGAGAGCTTATTTGATGATGTTCTTCAGTTGGGCGCTCTATTTGAAGAAGGCTGTCAATATTTCGTCCCTGCGAATCTCCCTTCCACTTCCAGCCTTGATGCGAAAATTAGGCGAGTTGCTGGCTGCTGGTCGAACTTTGCAATTTAGAAAACTGGCAATCACCGCTGAAGAAGAAAAAAACGCGCACGCCAGCTTGCGATATGCTTTCAACAAGTCAATGCAAGAACTGGAAAAGATGAAATCAGAACTTACTGCACTGGTAGGCTCCAGAGTTCGCGAGTTAAACTGACTGTTTAGGCGGAAAATTCGGCAAATGCTCAACGGGCGGTCCTTCATAGGATGGAAATGGCGGGCGACGAGCTTGGCCCACCCAGTACACCGTCTGAGAGGCAACAGGTTTGTCATTTGAACGGATTTCAGAGAGAGCTATTTTCCTAGAACGAGAAGGAAATAAGAAGAGTTAACCAGGAGCGCAGTCACCTGGCCGTGTTCGATCAGGTAATTTTCTGCCAACAAAAACTACTATTCTACTTAGGAGGGCGCGAAAGCCACATTGACGTCGCTCCGCGAGCTGGCGATTGGCCAAACGGTGTTGGCAAGAAGGGAGCCCCGTGATAGTTGTCCGTTCGAAACAGCCGTTGTTGATGAAATACGGGTAAATTTGTGGGGTTCATATGACGTAATTTTTCACTTCAGCTTCCTCTCCACTCCTACCTGATCAATTTTGGCGATGGCAATCGGGTAAAAATGATTCTGGGTTGCGAACGTTGTTTTTAGCAAGTCATCGAGGTGGCCGATCTGGCACTCAACCAGCCGGGTGTACACACCCTCTTTTCTGAGGGCCTACGCGTTTGTGCGAAGGTAATTTGCAGGGTTCTCGTCCTTTTGCGTAGGGAAAGGCATTGTTCCGTGTTTTTCGACATCCTGGTAGCGCCATTCGAAATTTTTCATGAAATCTATTCAAAATTTGATTGCGGCGCAAGATAGGGTACCCTCCCCCACGCTAACGCACCAGACTCGGGATTTTGCACACACATTTAGATTACGCATCCATATGCCGTGTCAGCCTCGAAACGTGACCGCGTCCAGAACTACTATTCCGGCGTCATCTCAAATCGCCCGGGACTGCACCACAAATTTCAGTTCCTGGTAGCTCAGATTTGTCTATCATAAATTTTTTCAGATCTTTTTTGACGATGACTTTGACGAGTACGTTTCCGGAGCCGACATACAGCCCATGTGTTGCCAGCCGATTTCTAATGGCGCTTTGAACAAAATGATGGCATCGAGCTTCATCAGGTCCGCCAAAAGCTTTTTCTTGTTGTATCACCGTATTTAGGCAGAACCAAAAGAAGCAAGAATTTGTCCGCATGTATTTCGAGTCTTACCCTGAATGGAACTTGGCGTTGTTCCGAAAAGCAGACATTCACAAACGGATAGCTTGTCGCAAGAGGTAATAATCGGATCTAGGGTGATGAATCAATATTCTAGAAATGGCGAACGATGGTCGGCTATTCTGCTTTCGATCGATCGGCACATGTGCACGCTGCGTTTTCCCCCGTTGGGACGAACGGTACGTGATTAGAGTGATTCGTATTTTTTATGTCTGTTTACATGGTTAATATATGCACGTTTAGATGGGCGTTGGCGCCAATTGTGTCGCCAGCCCATGCCATGCTCACTTCCACACCGACGAGCGCATCTACCGCGGCTCGAACAGACTGCTGACAGTGGTGCGTTTTATTTATTCGTTTTTGTTTTGATTTTTTCAATGTCATGGACTTGGCTTCTAGGAGCAAGGATTGCTGCCTCAAGGCACTCACCCTGGACGTCATCGCCATTTGAATATGCTGGAAAACGCAGTGCCGGCCCCCACCGCGTTCCCTGACACGGAAAAGACGAAACGCGTTATGACGGTATCAACTTTTTTGGCTACATAGACAACCTCGGATTTTCCGGAATGCGAATTTGGAATTTTGAGAATCTAAAATTTTCGGCATCTTGAATCTTGAAATCTAGAATTTTCGAAAAACTAAAGATTTTCGAAGATTTTGATTTTCGATATTCTGCATTTTTAAAGAGTCCTATAGGTGATCCCGATTCTAATATTTTTTAGGCTCGAAAAACGACACATGGCAACGCGACCTGCCCAATCGCAACCAGCAAGGAAGCCGCGGCCTCGCGTGAGCTCGAAATCAAAAAGAAGAACCAAGCAAAGGTGATAGCTTTCTGGAAGACGCCAAATGTTCACTTCTATTTTTAGCTGATATACGAGACGTTGACCCCGAGCACATCGGCGACTACGCAATTCTGTCCCCACACTTGTGACGCCGATTGTCTTCAAGTAAGTTTGTGAATCTTTATCCAACCGGGACGTTTAGGTTTCGGCGGACTTGCCGGAAACTCTTGCCGGCCTTAGCCCCTTCTACATTCCATTGCTGTTCGGATGGCGCCGAGAGGTGAGCGCTTGATTGCTTATCGGAAGCGAAAATAAGAATCACGGATTTTGAAATGCTTCGAATTTCAACTTAGAATCTTAAGCCTGGACTAGCGTATGCAAAAATTGGAGATTATCAAAATTCTAGAATGGGATTTTCGAGATTCTAATGGTTTTCCGGGCTAGCCGACAATGAATTGACATACGTTTTTAGAAAGTCGAACGCTGCCCGAAGTCGGTGAAAACGGGCGGGAGGGGCCGTCAGCGCAAGCCCGAGTATAGCATCCAGTATACAGCACCTTGCGGTCGTTCGATGAGACGCATCGAGGATATTGCAACGTTTCTGAGGGTACGGGGAATTACACTATTATTAAGTCCCATTTTCAGTTGACCGGCGCCGAGCTGTCCATCGACAATTTCACTTACGACATCAATGTGCGCGAGTCGTACATGGCGAGGGCTGATCCGCAATACCAAGTGATGGCCGACTTTTCGCGGGGTGTGGAACAATACGCCATCCCTGCCATCAACTCCGTTGATAACGAGCCGGTGCCGAAGGTGGGTTCTGCTCTTCATTTTCTGGGTATTTCGCAGTAACGGCGCCGGGAACAAAAGAAAATACCGATCTAGAATTTAGATTTTTCGACCCAAAATAATCGATTTCTATGTTTGTTTTTATAGTTTCACTCTTTTTATATCAGGTTAAGATTGATCGATAAAATTTGAGCACTTCCTATTCATTGATAGCACCTGGGCTTTTAGAAAAACAATCGACTTTCCCTGTAGATATTTCGGAAACGCCATTTTTTACCTTTCCAACTTTACGATCGTGTGTATCCATTTTTTGCAGATCAAATACTCGGGCGAGCGCTTTGCTGAAAATGACGCCGTTGACATCACGACACTAAATAAGGAATGGTGCAGCGGATGTACGTGTACTGGTAAGCTTTTAGTAGGTGACAAATTCCCAAATTCCAGACGACTGCGCGGATTCGGAACGCTGCGAGTGCCGAATTTTGACGCGAGAATCTGTGGAGCGACTGGCGGCCGGAATTCGACCCGACGACCCAAAAAATCGCGGCTATGACCACCGTCGACTCTACGACTTCATCTACTCGGGCATCTACGAGTGCAACCAGTTTTGCGGTTGCTCCAGGAAAAGGTTGATCCGAAATGATTCGATTAATGAATTTTAATGTAATAGATGTCACAACCGAGTCGCCCAGCAGCCGATCATGGTGCCGCTTCACCTGTTCCGGACGGCGGAATGCGGATGGGGAGTGCGAACGCTGTGCGACTTGCCCGAGGGGTTAGCGCATTCAATTAAACTGTAGGCAAATTTAGAACGTTCATCTCCAACTACAACGGCGCCATCCTCAGCGACACGCTGGCCGAACAGTTGAACCGGGGCGACGAGTACTACGCGGATCTGGACTTGATCGACGCTGTCGAGAACTTGAAGCTGAACGGAGGCATCGATTTCCTAGAAGACCTCGGGATGGCCGATTTGGAGGGCCAAGAAGCGGATGAACGTGCTGATGATGCGCCTTCCGTCGAGTAGGGATTTGGTTAAGCTATATTAGGATTTCCTCTAACGTTTTCTATTTTAAAACGATTTTATACCTATCCTTTTTAGCTCGGATGGCTACCAATCCGGCGACAACTCTCCAGAAAGAGGCGGCAGGAAACGACAAAGAATTGACGGAAGCGTGCCGCCGGAGCAGCCTGAACAGCCAGCTGACGTCGCGCCAGCCTCGGCTCCGGGTAGCTTGGATACGTTTTTTTTATAAATACAACTGTTTTAGCGGACGCCGTACGTGGATGGGATCGAGATCGATTTGAAAAATATTTTGGCGATGATTATCTTTTCATCACGGATGCCAAGGAACGCGGAAATATTGGCAGGTTGGAGGCTTTGTGGCTTTTACTATCTTATCTCTAAAATCTCTAAAAGCAACGTCTTGAAAGTTGATTAACGCAAATGACGCGCTCAAAAACTCCTTAGAGGTCTAAGCTTGTAACTCCCCAGCTCGGGGTTCCATTTGATGCCATTTTCGAAATTTTCGAATTTCGAATTTTCGCGACGTTGGATTTTTGCAATTTGATTTCCAATAAAATATAACAATTTTCCATTTTTTCCTATGAATCAACCCTTTTTTAGGTTCCTCAACCACTGCTGCGATCCGAACGTGCGGACGCAGCACACGTTCATCGAGACGCACGACTTGCGCCTGCCGTCAATATCCTTTTACACGAACAGCTTCATCAAAGCTGGCGAGGTTTGTCTTTTTCCGTTTTTTTTCTCCCCTTTCTGAATAATCCAAATATCGGATTCTCACACTTCAGGAGCTACGCTGGGACTACAAGTATGCAACCGACGTCACCAAGCCGATGCGTATCGCCTGCTTCTGCGGCGCTCAAAATTGCCGACGCCGTTTACTTTGATCGTTGTTCACTTTACGTTTTTCACATATTGATCTCACAATTGCCTATTATCATTTTTGACCCTAGCTCCGCTTATTTGATTTGCTTCTTTGTATTGCCACGCACTCTATTGCGTAGAATAAATGCGATTTCCCCGAGGCCTCAAGATACGTGCGGTACGCACCACACGCAGAAGACGGAGCGCTAAAGTTTTTTCTGCAGTTATGAATTAGTGAAGCAGTGTTTCCTACGAGACGGGAAGTTATCAGCCCATCTTATCTTCGAACAGCCTGACTCGGCACGGCGAATTCGTGCAGGGGCGTTCTCGTAGCCGTTCCCACGTTTAGTTGAAAATAGGGTTCGAGCGAGAGCAAAAAAATCGCAAAATTTTTTTTGATTTATTTTTGCGGTAAAAGATGGCTTATACTGGGCTGGGATTTACATCGAGTCATATATTACCTCAGCAAGTGAATTTACAAGCTGTCAAGGTGAAATAACGAATTTATACTATTTTCTTTTCTAAAGAAAAAGAAGCTAGGCGCAAGACGGGCATTTGAAGGAAGAATTGTAGAGCAATTTGCACGAATAAAAGCTCTAAAAATACCCAAAAACCTCAAGGATTGGAAATAGGGCTCAGTAATTTTTAGCCTCATTATTGCCAAGCGAGTCATTCGTTGATGTGATTTCTAAAAGGAAGAAGCCAGGCGACTAACGGGATTGAGGATCTTTTTCTGACTAGAAGAACGATGCGATCAGTGGGGTCTGAGCTTATCGACATTTGCCATCTGGGAACGGGGCGTCTGCGCGTTGAACCTCCTGGCGCACTCCCAGGATTGATTCCACTCTTTTGCTTTCAACGTCTATACCCCGATATGTCTGTTAATGCGTGGCTTCTTCCAGAGTTCACATCTGCCCCACAAGCACGTTGGCGGTGTTATGAGCGTTGACCCCCAAGCGAACGACGCGGCAGAAATGTGGGCGCGTTCGTGTTTCCTCACGAGACTCGTCGCCTCATCCGTCAAAATTTCCGAGACGGCCGGCGGCGTGATCAAGGTTCGTTTAGTTGCTTGAATTCCAAGGTTTAGTTCGTAGTTTAATTTAGATTTTGCACTTCGATAACACCTTTTTCCAGGAAATTCTTTGCGGAGGCGAGCTGAAAATCGTTGACAAGGGCGGAAATGGCAAACCCGCAGATCTACAGGTAAACCTTGGCTCTTTTTGTTTTCAAATTATTTTTAAGACCGAAGCGGACCGAGCGGCCCAGTACTGCATAGTTCGTTCCCTGCACAAGGTCTTTGGCGATAATTTGACAATTATTGGAGAGGAGGTAATTTTTTCCATCTTTTCTGCAATACCTGTGCCCAGGATGTCACCTCCTACACGCCGAAAATTGAAGAGAGTTACTGCGCGAAGGTCTTGTCGCTCGACGAGCGGTGTCCGGCCGATTTGCGTGGAATTAAACCGGAAGATGTAAGGGCTATTTTGCTTCATCTAATTTTTGCCTAGGTGGTAATTTGGGTCGATCCGCTCGACGGCACCGTCGAGATCGCAAACGCCGCAAAGAAAACACCCGGTAAATTCATGAGAATTTTTATTGGGGTAAACTTATTTCAGCCGTACTCGCCCAAGTGACGGTGTTGATTGGGATCGCGTACAAGGGACGCCCTGTAGCCGGCATCATTCATCAGCCCTACTACGAGGTTTGTGTTCTTTGTTGGCATCGCGGGTTGGAAATTTGCGCCTGAAATCAGACGGAAAGTAAAAATATTAGACCGAAATCAGGCGAAAAATTGTTGGATGCTTAAAGTTATACACAATGTTTTTTTTTGCAGGGTCATGAAACCGGGCGGACAGTGTGGGCGATCAACGGTGTCGGCACGTACGGCATGGACTATGTGAAAGGTAGATCAATAGAGATAGTTGAAATTCGATTTAAATTTTAGCTGACAACAAGCAACAAAAAGTGGTGGTGACGACAAGGAGCCACGGCACCTCATCAGTGGACGCAGCCCTCGATGCGTTGAATAAGAAGGGACTCGCGGATCAGGTCGTTCGGGTTGGAGGCGCCGGGTATAAGGTGAGCTGAATGAAAGCGTGAAGTTATCATGATTTCAGGTGATGCGCGTGCTAGAAGGGGCGGCGGCATACGTGTTTGCCAGTCAGGGCTGTAAAAAATGGGACACGGCGGCATGTGAGGCGGTGATTGAGGGCTCAGGTGTGTATAGGCTTGTTTTGAAGCTTGAAGCGGCTCTCTAGTAGCTGCCAGAACGGGCTTGAAATTTGCAGAAATATTCGGCTTATGATACTGATATTTTTTTAAACTTAGCAAAGACCGTTTAAAACTTTAGAAAAGCAAGCTGAAAGTAGCCTAAAACTTCAAAAATGATAAATATCAAGGCTTTACCGCTTCCGGCCGGCGTATTTCGAGTGTTCAGTGCCTGCAGGAAACTGTAAAATAGGCCGAGTGGGCGTTTAGTGGGCGTATATTTTTGAAAATTCTAGCATTATCGCGGCTATTTGTGCAATTCTACCAATCGTTTTTAGGTGGTCGTCTAACAGACATCAGCGGCCGGATGCTCAACTACGACAAGGGCGTGCAGCTGAACAATTCTGGCGGCGTGTTGGTGACGTCTTGCTGGGTTGATCATCAGGTTTTTTTAAAATATAAATAACTTTACAATTTTAAATGTTGTTTTTCATGCTTAATTTTAAATTAAAAAAATTGTTTTGAAAGGCATGTCAGTGTACTTGAACAACTTCGCGGCGTTCATTAACCAACTCTTTCCAGGAATACCTTGGCAGCATACCGCAATCCCTGAAAGACGGACTGCCCGAATTCCAGGCGAAGAACTAAGCCGTGCCTCCGCCTACCGTAGTCTTGCCGGGTAGACGCCCTTGGGAATCTATCTATTTTCTACCATATCCGCCCCCTTGCATTGTGATCTTCTTTTTTTTGTGTTACCGCCCGTTTTTTTCTGGTCTCAATCATTTTTTTATTCTGCCGCGCACAAGATGTTGGGAAATAGAAGAGTCATAATGTGTGTTGAATATTTGGAAATGGCAGCAAAATAATGGACAGCGCAAAATTGGCAGTGATGCGACGGGGAGGGGGAAAGAGATGACGATAGCAAGCTAGCGACAACAAATCGTCTACGCAAGTATTTTGGTGATGCTTTTGTCGGGGGAAGGAGGAGGGCGGTAAAAATGGCGTAAGCGGTTCACCCCCACCGCCCGCTGCACCATTTGATGGTGGCGGGGAGGGAGGGAGAAGCGGAAGGGTTTTCAGGGCTTAATAGTCACGGATCTGGATTCCCTGGATCTCGACGTCGCCGCCAATCTGGAGACCGTTGATGCCGTGGGGCTCAACGCGGTGGGCGTACGAGCAGAACCGCTCGCCGTTGACGTTGATCTGAATGTTCGGGTGTATTTTTCATTTTTAGCTTTATATACTAAAAAGTTACCCATTTTAGCCCTGGCTTTGTCACAATGTAAAAATGACAAAGATAGGTATTGTTTTCGAAGTGACTCCCGTTCATTTTTGAACTGTTGAGTCGTCCAGGCGAAAGGACATTTTTTTCCGTTGAAAAATGGTTATATCTGGAGAATTTTCGCCAGGTAAAAATAAAAGCTACATAGGGTTAGCGAGTGACGTTCATTTTTGAATTGTTTTGTTACAGACGAAAATATGCTTCCTTTTGAAATTGAAAAAAGCCTAGATCTCGAGAACTAGCAACAGTGGTCAAACATTGGTTACAGATTCAGAGCGAGCATGAAAAACCCCGAAACTTACGGTGAAGGCGAATTCCTCGTTGTGGATGTCGAGGTCGAAGAGGACCGACTTCTCGAAGGGCAGCTTGCCCTCGCGCTCCTCGTTGCCCCACTCGTTGGCGATCAGCGAGTTGCGGACGACGGCCTAAGACTGGGTGTTTCGAGCTGGTTGCTCGGAAAATTCACTTTCAGCTTACCTTCACCCCAAGCGCCCCAACATTCTTATGTCGATTCCCCCTAGTGCTACAGAGACATAGAATATACAAAAATGTTCGCCTTGGTCTGGGGAACATTTTTGTATATTTTACATCCCTGTAACTTGACGGTGTGCTACTATACGGTTTAGACTCAACTACCGCCTTCGGAAACCGACCTTCTCGTCGAAGCGTGGGTTGAAGTGGAGGGCGATGTCTCCGTTCTGCTTTAGCAGATTGATGTGGAAACGCTTGGCCTTCTTCTCGGGCAGCCCGGTGATGACCAATCGCTTGCCGGGGGCGATGCCGTCTCCGGCGAGTCCGGTCTCGTATGGCACCGGCTGAAATGGCATGGCGAGGTTTAGGATTTGTTTATTTTTACTTATATATCTTTCTAAGCGGTTCTTTCACCTTTTCGAGGTATGCTTTCATTGCCTTTTTTGTTTCAGGTTACACAATTTTCCAAAGCATGCATAGACAACTTACGTAGTGCTTGCCGCCCCAGTGGATGTTGTTCACGAGCACATCACCGTCAATCGAAAAGTGCGTGATGGAGGAGAGGGGCACGCGGTGCTCGTACTCCTTCAGCTCCTTCTGAAAATTGAAGTTGTATGCAGTTCTTTTTCCCAAATGATAGACAAATTAGAGGCGTTTTTCGGAGTTCTTTTTGTTTGGCAAAAGCGGCATTGGCATTTAGTAGCTTAATAAACAAACTACAGCGTAAAATACTTTTGTTTATTGTCTTAGCAATGATGGGCTTTTTTAATAGAATTTCGCCTGTATGTGTGAAAAATTAAGGCATGCCCCCCAATTTCAAACATTTAGTCGCCCGGAGTCGGTTATCAATTGCGTTGGTTTTCCGGTGGTTTCTTGTGTGTGCCGCGCGTGGAATGCAATTTGCTGCTATTTGTCCTTGATGGCCTGTCGGGACGGTGAGGAGGAGCAGCAGCTACGCCCTCCTGTTGCCCCCGAGAGAAGCGTCGTTTTTTGATTTCGCAGCCCTACGGTAAATCGGGTGCAATTTCAGAATGAGAAGGTATTGATCAAACAAAGACTTTTTTTTGATAGTGTTTTTGCTAAAATTCAGCTAATTTTTAAATCGAAAACTTTTGAGAAAAGTTGGAAAAATGTTTCAAAATATGAATTCTATAAAAATTGGCCATTTTTGGTAGGAGAATCGATATTTTTGTATTTTTTACCGAGAGTGACTGCGTTAAGATTGAAATTTCGGGGAGCAATCGATAATTTTGGTATTTTTTTGATAAATTATCCGAAGTTTTTTTTGACGTGTATAGTAAAAAAGTTTAAACAGTCTTCTCTTATTTTTAGAAAAATTAGATTACAACGGAACAAGTTTGTCCCGCCTGTTAATGCAAAAGATCCTAAGAAAATGGCTCCATAAGTGGTTTAATAACAAAAAATATGCCAAACCTGATCGACAAAGATCTGGAAACGGTTGTCGTGGGCGCGGACTCGGATATCGATGTCGTCGCCCTTAAAAATTGCTATAATTGATTTTATTTCCATTTATTTATTGATTTAACGTATCCAGAAACATGTGATCCCAATTAAACCGAGAACGCGTTCTTAAAAACAAAAATGCTCCCCACCTTTTTGTAGGGGTTCGACTTGCGCTCTTCCTTGCCCCACTCACCCTTGCTGAACGTGTTGAAGACGATCTGAATCATTTCGGGGTCCGATTTTCTAGTTTTCTAGTTTACCTTGCCCTCGTCGAAGCGCACGGAGATGTGCAGGGGCACGTCGTTGCCGGAGAAGTCGGCGGCAGAGTTGTGCAGGTTGACGGTGAAGCTGCAATTTTTGGGATTGTTGATTGTAGCTTCGCGAGGGTAAGAATTGCTCTCAAAGAATCGCTGCTAGGTCGTTTGAAACTGGAATTCCTCAAAGATCTTTGCTAGACTGCCTAATGCTAATTGTCCTGCTAGCTTTCTCAGTGCTGGCGTTCCTCAAAGATCTCCGCCAGTTTGCCTGGTTGGCATAACCGATCCTTAAAGATATCTGCTCGCCTGCCCCGGCTGGAAATGGTTCCAAAATGATCTTTGCTAGCTTACCTAGGTGGTGCTACTAATCCTCAAAGATCTCTGCTAGTTTACCTGGGCTTTAAATTTTTCTTCATTAATTTTTAATTTAATTTAAATTTTAATTGTTCCTAAGGAATCTGTGCTAGCTTCCCCAAGATTCGGAGTTGCTCATCAACGATTTCGGCTAGTCGTTTTTCGCTCGAAAAATATTCTACGATTTTTTAAAGAATTCCCGCCTGCCAAGTAGCTTTAATTCGACTTCTCCCTACTCAAAAAGCCAAATTTTTGCGCTGCAATCCAAAAATTGTTTGCCGTTCTATTTAGCGCCCTCTATTGCGCTATTTGCCATTCGAAAAACGACTGTTTGGGACCCCCCGTTTAGGGTTCCATTTCTTCCCCTCGGCCTCCAAACTCAAGTGCCGCTTTCGAAAGTAGGCGGAAAGGCCAGGGTGACTTGTTTCCTCCAAGGTGGCTCATGTTGCCCCCGAGGCCATCGGCTTTACACCTCAGCCGCATAGGGATCGGGACACTAGCTGGGGGACTATGACTGAGATGGCACACGGCCAAATGGCCTTTTCCCCCAATACGATGAGTAATGACCACAATTGGCCACTTGTTCGCTGGGTGATGAGTGGCCGGGTTTAAAGGGGTTCGGAAGTTGAAAATATACCCATTCCAACAATCTAATTTTATTGAATTTTTGAGAATTAGGCTTAGGCTTAGGCTTTGCTAAGACTTGGAGTTTAGGCTTAGGCGTAGGCTTTGCGTAGGCTTTTCTTAGGCTTGGACTTATGTTTAGTTAGGCTTTGCTTTGCCTTAGCCTTAGGCTTTACTTAGACGTCGGCTAGGCTGAAGCTTCGTCTAGGCTTAGGCTTACAAGGGAGTGCACGACCGGCCCACGAGAAATCGACACGAGACATAGTGGATCTGATAGAATCGGACACGGGGATTCCGAATCTGTGACCAGAATTTGCTAAATAAAACGGAGAAAAAAGTTATGAAGCTTCAAAGTTGGCCAAATCGCCCAAAATCGTACTTTTATGGGGCTGTAAAGGCCCAGGGAATGGAAATTTGCCACAACCCATTAGTGCATCTTGTTCAGCAGAAAAGCGCTTTCGAATGAGCTATCTTACTTCAAGTTTACGATGATTTCGCGAAAATCTCTTCTATGAACTTGACAGGCCATACCCTTGCCCGTGAATCCAAAAAACTTTTTCAGTGAATTGTTTGCAAATGCTACGTATTACAACTCATTCGTAAGCGCTTTTTCTGCTGAACAAGCTGCACTAATTCTTTTCTCCTCAATTCCGTTCCACCGGTTTTTACGGGCCCTTAAAGGTACGGTTTTTGGCGATTTGGCCAACTTTGAAGCTTCATAACTTTTTTCTCCGTTTTATTTAGCAAATTCTGATCACAGATTCGGAATCCCCGTATCCGATTCTATCAGATCGACTATGTCTCGTGTCGATTTCTCGTGGGCCGGTCGTGCACTTCCCTTGTTAGCCTTAAACTCACCGGACAGAGTCCTCGCCGGTCTTTCCCTTGACGACGAGCGTCTGGCCCGGCTCGAACGGCTCGGTCAGCTTGCTGCGGTAGGGGACGGGCTAAATAATCATTGTTATTGGCCTTAGTACTTTCCCGATATTTGTGGAAGTTTTTGGCGACCTTAAGAAGCTGAAAAAACGAAGCTTTCACTGCTTTTCCGGCCGGAAAAATCGCCGGGATTCGATTACGCTTCAAAACGAGCGAGGAGCTAGTTAAGGCGTTTTATTCGGGTTTTAGGGTCTAATAAGGCTTCAAAAACACCCACGAAGCTCGTCTCGAAGGCCATTGCTGTGCTGATAGTTGTCGGGTGGGTTGACTGGTCGACACTGGCGGTTTACCTGGAAATGATCCCTCAAAAAAAGCACGCCGGCAGGCGCACTCTGCGCAAATAGACCGCGAAACAAGCCGACGACAAACAAAAGCGAACGCGGATGATAGTCTCAAAAAATGAAGGGCAATTTCGCTCGGGAATTATTGGAGAAGCCCTCGGGAGTCGTTCTTTTATAAGAGCAAAATCATAAAAATGAGCTGTAAATTTTTTGGGTGCTGAAGAGATTTTCAGAAACCCGCAGAAATCTGCAAAGATTTAAAAGTGCGATTTTTGCATGAAACCTGCACGATATGGACCTAAAGGCAAACAAAAAGGAACGGCAGAGCGTTATGCCGGAAATGGTGGTGATAAATGTGGGAATCAAAGGGCAGGAGAGTTCCATTTTTAAGGGGATAGTGACAGGACGGAAAAGTGTCGCGCAATGTAATTCTTTGAGGATTTATGCCCAAAGAGTCAATTATAGAGATCGTAAAAACCCGTTGCCTCTTGTAGTCGTTGGTCAATTAGGCTTGGCTTAAGCTTTGAATTAGGCTTACTCCTAGGCTTAGGCTTAGGCTTCGGCTTAGGTTAGGCTTGGCTTAGGCTTCGGCTTAGGCTTAGAGTTATCCATAGCGTGACCTAAGGGACTTCTCTTGGTTTGGGGCTGGCTAGCGGAGATCTTTGAGGAATGAAGCAAACGAAGACAGGGAGAATAAGGTGTCTAAAAAGCCTCACAAACCCAGAAAAACGAGCGCTCCGCTTGGTTACAAATCACTGTATTGTCGAGAGTGCCGTGGGGTGGTTGTGGCTAATGGGGCGTGTCCCGCTCCCCGTATCATCAACCGGTTCGCAAAAATTTTTCGCGCGCCCTGCTCGTGGAGTCGTCTTTTTGGGAAGGGGGCAAGCCAAAAAAGACGAGGTGGGTGGAAAGGGAATAAAAACAAGAAATGGCCGTAAGGGGGAAAGGTAGCCTAGCGGAAACCGGGGATAAACAAGTGAGGAATCGGATCTGGCGGGCATTGAAATGGATTCGGACTTTGAAGCAGGAGGCCCGCAATGAAATGACTGCAAAGCATAAATTCGCGTCCCATGGCCTTTTAAAGGAACTGTGATGGCGCTGACAAATGCTTTTTTTAGGGTGCCAGCAACGCAGGAGTCTCTTTTAAAGGAACTTGGAAGCCGGAAACCCACAAGCAACGGCTCGAAAAGCATCATAACTTTTAAAGGGGGCTTGGAAGTTTCTGAATCTATGAAAACGGTTCAAATATTTTTAAAGAGACGTGGAAGCCAGGATTCGATTGGTATATACAACCCATAGCACAGCAACAATTATACAGTATTGGCGGGCTGCCAGAAAACCGTTTGAAACCAGTCACACGGGAGATGGGGCGGGATTGTATACGAAAAGTTGGAAGAGAGGCGGGCGGGATAATGCGAGGGTTGCGCTCTGCACCGGTGCTTTCGAATACGGGGTGAAAGTTTTTTGGAGGGGTCGTTTCGAGGGAAATGGAGAGAGAGTGAGAGAGAGAGGAGAGAGAGAGAGAGAGAGAGAGAGAGAGAGAGAGAGAGGCGAAAGCAGTGAAGGCAAAAAATGGACCTCCCCAGCCGCCGCACAACAACCTAATAGACAACAAGCGAGAGATGGGGCTCAGAGAGGATGATAGAGAGAGCAGGAGAAAGTGAGAGAAAGTTAGAGAGAGAGAGTGAGAGAAAGAGAGATGCCCACCGGCGAGCGAACGCCGAAATGGAAAACATCTGCATTGAGTGCGGAGAGAAAGTGGCCATGGCCAGGAGGCCTTTTTAGCGATAGAATTGTTCTCAGCCGGCGGTTTGCGATTTTTTAAGAGCCTACCATCTGGGCCTAGGCTTTAAAGTCTTGGAAATCAACGCAAAAATTTGTTCGCTATATGCGATATCCAAAAATTTGACGCGGGATTATCACGGTTTCCGAAAAAATTGGGTTTAAAGGGAATGGGAAGCCTGAGCCTAAACCTAGCCTAGGCCTAAGCCTAACCTAAGTCTAAGCTTAAGCCCAAGCCTAAACCTAAGCCAAGCCCTTAGCCAAAATACGACACCACAGCAACTGAACACCGGACGATTGGCATGTTGTTCTTGTAGTGAGGAGGCGGGGCTAGTGGCGGGGCACGAAATAACAAAGTGAGTCACCCGGTTTTAAAGGTAAAGGCAACCTTTAGGATTTCTAGGCTGATTTTTTTCGACTTGCCGTCGAAAGCAAATGACAATTTTAGGCCCCGATTCTCGAGGTTTCTGCGCCCTTAAACGTCGTCTAAACTTTACACCTGATAATAAAAGTGTTTGACTCATTACATCAACCGAAACTCTGACTGTCCACAGTTCTCTCGAGCGCCCCCGAAAAACACATCGAAGGGCGGATTCGAAATTTGAAATGAGTCAAGGATCGGGGGTGAGTGAGTGGCTGACCTTGTGAGATGTCGGTGACGGAAAAGGGAGAGACACTCCCTGAAATCCAATTAATAGGTAGATGGCGGGGGGAGGGGATTCCGATTGGGGATTTTTGGTAGGTGCGATAGGTTTTGAGGGGCGAAACCGAGAAATGGGTGGGTTTACCGTGACTGGGAGGAGAAAAGCTAGCGAGCTGACATTTAAGCTTAGCTTATGCTTAGGCTTAGGCTTAGCCTTAGGCGTAGGCCCAAGCGTAGGCTTGAGCTTAGGCTTAAGTTTAGGCCTAGGCTTCCAAACAATCACTCGCCAAAAACAACGAAAATGAATTCCCCGTTTCCCCAAAAGGGAGTCGCCCCGAACAATTAATTCTAAGCATTCTTTGACTCCTTGGAAAACTAATTAGCATAAAGGAAATGGCGGGGCTTGGGTATCGCTAGTGACGACAGAGCCTAAAGCTGCAAAGCCGTCATAAATTGAAGGAAAACAATGAAAAATGTAGCAAGGGCTTTCAAGGTTTCGTGCTCGTTTGCTAGAAAACTGGCTCGGGTTCAATCTCCGGAGATGAAAAGCATTCAATTTTTCGTAAAAGTTAGCTAAAAAGGTCGATTGACACGCACCGAATCGGGCGGGCGTATTTTTTGTTGTGCGTGTGGATGTTGTTGATGGTGGATTGTGAAAGTCGGGGGGAGGCAGGAAAGCCAGTGGCTCTGATTCAGGGAGTGGCCACCCCCCGCGCCACCGAAAAAAGGAAAAAGGAGCCGAGCCGGGGACATTGCGTGTCGGACGGCCATTTTGAAGGGATGCGGACAACTCTAACAAGGGGAGACAGATAGACACACACACAAACAGACAGACAGACAAACGGATAGAGATGGACTGGGGAAAGGGGGGCTGAGCCGAAAAAGGGGGATGTTGCAGTCAGCCCATGGCTGGGGGAAACCAAATGATCCGCCACCGATAGCGACAATGGCACGAGAGTAGTGGAATGGAAATAAAATGAAAACAACAGCTTCAGGGGTTTGAAAGTTTTTGAAGTGAAAGTTATGCTTCAAAATCGGTTAGACTTAGGGCTGTGCTTTGGAATAGGCTTACTGTAAAGTGTTTTTACTCAACTTGGAGCTTCGATTCGGGACAAGTGCATTTGTGCAGTTTTTCGCTGATTCCGAATATGTTTTCCAAATTTGCTACGGACTGTTATTTAAAAAATCATTTTTGGTAACAATTAGGCCGACAAATGCCAAAAATTCAGCTCTACGATCATATACAATAATAGATATACAACTGTAGGATGCTTGTCGAGCCAACGTCTAGTCAATTTTGACGTTGAAATTAATGAAGAAAATCGAAAACTATAACGATACCTTCATTTTGGTGAAAACTAGGGTCATAATTGCCGTATAACTTTCAGAATAACGGTCCGTAGCAAATTTGGAAAACATATTCGGAATCAGCGAAAAATTCTGTACAAGATGCACTTGGTCCCGAATCGAAACTCCAAGTTGAGTAAAAACACTTTACAGTTAGGCATAGACTAGGCTTAGGTAGGCTTACATGATGCTTAGGCTTAAGCTTCGATTTAGGCTTCGGTTTAGGCTTAGGCATAGGCGTAGGCTAGGCTTAGGATCAGGCTCAGGCTGATGTAGGCTTCAATTAGGGTTAGGCTTAGACTGTACATGGGGTAAACCTAAGCTACGTGTGCTTAAGCTGAGGCCTAAGCCATCAGAAATGAACCCAACAATGAAATGCCACTTCTTAAAACCACCAAAAAGTTCAAATCCTCACTGACTCCCTGGGGAGTGCCACTCCTTGCTCTTTCCGGCTCGCCCGACTGGCTTATCAGGATCGAATTATACTCCAGTGAGCAAAAGCAGGATATGGAGCACGAGAAGCCGAAAAGAGCGGAGTAACCCGATCCTTGGCAGCTGATATTTTTGGAAGGGCCCGGAAGAGGCTTGAGCCAGGGGCCCATGTGCCCTAATTTGCCAGTAATGGCCCATTGACGGCCCATTCCGGGCGTTCCCCCCAAAAAAATAGTCATTTTAAGAGGGACAGAAGGGCTGCAGGGCGATGTGAGACTGCGTTTAAAAAGAGATAGAACTGACTGGAGGGAATTGCTAGCACTTTGGCTTTGGCTTTGGCTTAGGCTTAGGCTTAGGAGGGTTAGGCTTAGGTCAAGCGTTCAAGCAAGGTGCGAGAAATCCGAGGCGTCAGGCCACTATAATGAAAATTTGATATCGAGATCCTGCTGCTAATCTCTCTCTCTCTCTCTCTCTCTCTCTCTCTCTCTCTCTCTCGCCGAATCAGGCCGAGATTCCGAGACCTGAATCCGTGGCACCCAGCTGGTAACAGGAGCGCCGCGCAATAAATTAATCGCGCTCTCGTCTTGGACTGGCTTTGATGGTCCGTTACATTCCGTTCGTTACGTTAGCTTCATTTTTTCTTCTGGCTTTCCCAGGCTCGACTGCTTTCCTTGAGCAGTTTCAGAATTCATAACTTCTTATTTCAATACTTTCCCCCCAGGACGAGACAATCCCTCCAAAAAACGAAAGCGATCGGTTTGCCGCTCCCGCAATCCGCTGTCCGCCAATCGACTTGATGATCCGAAAATTCAGCGCTGACAAATAGAGGGAGATCGGGACAGAAACATGCAATAAGCCGGGTGTGCTTAGGGTTCGGTTTAGGTCTAGGCCTAGGCTTGCCATTGTGCTCGGGCATAGGCTTGGGCCTAGGCTTAGACCTAGGGCTTTTTTAGGCTTAGGGTTCTTGTCCCAACGGCCTGGCAATGAACTTTTCCGGACACGCTGAGCTCGCTTAAAAACCGCGCTCTTTTAAAAAAATATCACTTCTTGCAAGGAGTAAACTTCCTCTGTATTACGCAGCAGTACAGTAACACCGCACCGGCATTTCTCCGGCATTTCCCCCCGGCCAACCCGAAATGTACGATTCGCGCTTCCGGTGGTGTCCGTCGCGGGAAAGGGTGAGAACAAGACGCGGTTTTGTATCGGACCCGCAAAAGGCCTTCACGCCGGGGGCTCACAATGTGGCTACTTGGCGCTCGGAGGGGAGGAGGAGCAGCAGCACAAAACGACCGTGAAACAGGCCGCCGGGAAACGATGGAAACCCCGGGGAATGGGAAGGTCACATCCACATTTTTCGGCCGCCCCATCACCCGGGGAATACACACGCATCTCTCGATTGGGGCTTTGACAAAAAACAAAACGGATTATGGGGGATTCGGAAATGATGTGAGGTGGAAATAAAAGAGACGGAATTTTTGATTTGTTGTGTAGTCACAAAAAAATCATGCTAAATCGAGAAACCCATCGGTGAAGGCCGAACACTGTAGAGCAAAAACGGTGGGGTAAGCTAGCAGAGAGTCTTTAGGAGCCTCGGAGGACAGTGGGAAAGCGAGAATCAGCGAAGAAGGTAAGCTGTAGTTCTCGAGGAGCTTAATGTTATGCCAAGAAAAAAAGATCAAGCACTACACCTAAGCCTAAGTGTAAGTCGTAGCGAAGCTTATGCGAAGCCTGAGCGAAGCCTAAGCAGAACTAAGCCTAGGCCTGCCCAAGCAACAATCAAAAACAGGATTTCTTGACTTGAGCTACAGATTAGAAAGTAGTTCCAAGAGCACTGACGATAACAATATAGTTAGTTCGTTGAGGCTCCGCTTGTCTTGACCTAGCATCGACTGCAGATCCATCAACGATTGTGGGGCCCCGTTGGTTGGGGCTCTGCCGTGGCTGTCCTGAGCGGCATCGAGTGAGTGGCAACATCACACAACATGGCCCTCCCCTTCGTTCTCCCCCTTCGGTCACTAGCATCCCTGCGGGTGGCTTCTGCAGAGGATTGGGATGCGCTGTAAAATGGATTGGGACGGAACGAACCAGTGTCCATCACTGGACAACTCTTTTTTTTAGAGGGCCGCTGAGAGGGGGAGGAGGGAGAGAGTCAAGAATTATGACCTGCCAGCTGCTGCTTAGGCTTAGGCTTAGGCTTAGGCTTAGGCTTAGGCTTAGGCTTGGGCTTAGGCTTAGGGCTTAGGCTTAGGCAGGCTTAGGCTTAGGCTTAGGCTTAGGCTTAGGCTTAGGCTTAGGCTTAGGCTTAGGCTTGGCTTAGGCTTGGCTTAGGCTTAGGCTTAGGCTTAGGCTTAGGCTTCCGCGAGAAACTTGGCAAAAACTACCCGGATTTCCCCCGCCTATCCGTTCTTCTAGTGCCCCAGGTGAGGGGCGAGTGGGGGCGCGGCCCCAGGCAAAATTACCCGTAGATTGTTCTAGCATAGGCTTAGCTTGCCGTAGTACTTCAACCATAATTACTTTGGGCGTGCTGAAGCGTAGCATCTCACGTTAGTCAAGCTCACAGTGCTTGAATACATGCTTCAGGCTTGAAAAATTCCTCGTTTTTAACCACAAACATCCACCACAAATGGGTCCCCTAACGAGTCGTATTTTTTAGCCGAATCCCGTGTTGGCACATGGAATTCCACGCGGAATTTACGCCGATGCGTACGCCGGCTGATAACGGGGGAGGGGGAGGACAAGCCATCGATTCGGCTCAGCCCTCGCCTAGAAGGGTAAAGCCGATTGGGGCCTCCCGGAACACAAGATTTTCGGCTACTGAATTTGTGAATTTTGGGCTATTGCCGCAGCTGTTGCTCCACGGATGTCGAGATTTGGGGACAGCTCTACGGAGGGATCGGTGTAAGTGTGAGAGCATAAGCCTAAGCTTAAACCTATGCCTAAGCCTAAGCCTAAGTCTAACCTAGGCCTTGGCCTAAATTTAAGCCTAAGCCTAAGCCTAAACTTAAGACTATCCCTAAAATTCCAGAGTCTCGCGCCGAATACAAGAAGATTTTGGGGACGATGTTTCAGTACTCTCAACAACCGGTGAGTCGAGCTGGCGGATCACGATTTTTAAGGTAAGTATCACGTCTAGAAAAGCGTGTAAATGTTTTTTTTCAGGTAGCCCTCGGGCTATTTTTCATCGGCGCCTGTACGGCGGCGATCATCTATTCTGTCAATAAAGGTAAGTTGGGTGGAATTCTAGCTATCTCTTTGCTATCTCTCTCTTTGCCTGTCTCTCTCCTTTCTATCTCGCTCTCTCTATCTCGCTCTCTCTCGCTCTCTCTCGCTCTCTCTCGCTCTCTGAAAAATACATCCATTCAGCTGAGGCGAAACGTGCCGAGCACGGCGTCAACCACACGAAGGGTTTCCTTCCGTACGATCTCACGCAGAAGGGCGAGGGCTACGTTCATATATTCATGCAGTCGCCCGACTATCGCGTCAATAATACGGTGGGTTATGAGGTTTTATAGAAAACAGCAACTTTTTCAAGAGCAGAGCTTGCTATATAGCGCGTCCTCTATTCCCCAGAAAATCGGCATTTCGCCGCATAATTTGTAATTTGCCTTATTTATTTTTGCTGTGAATTTGAACAGCTTTTTGTATAAGTCTAGAAATGCCTAGTAACTTTATAGAAAGGCTTTAATATTGCTTTTGGTAATATATAAATGTATTTCAACTAGAAACCTATGCAAAAACTTTTAAAACTTCGAAATTTGGCCAAAAATCAGCCGTTTTCGGCCGAAAAATCGGTATTATAGATATTTTTTACCACAAATTTGTAAAGTTTCCACGTTTAGGAATAGTAACAAACCGTTTAGAATTAGATTCCATGAAAAAAAGTTCGTTCTTCTAGCCCACCTATTCGTATCCGGTTGAATGGCTCCAGGAGGCGAACAACAAGCGTATAATGTACAAGTTAGTGTCGATCAACCGAAAATTAAAAACCTTCTGTTCTTTCAGGGTGGGCCATGGTGAGCATCTACAATATGCTCTCTACCTGACGGCGACGGCTGGCTACAATCAGACCCATTCGGTAGATCTGAGGTTTTTAAAGGACTGTGCAAGGCAGGATGCGCCAAAAAAGAAACACCACATAACCATGAGGCCGGCTTTGGCTTAGGCTCAGGCTTAGGCTTAGGCGAACGCCGCCAATTTTCAGGGCTGCTCAAAAATCGGGATGGTCTACGACGACTTCTTCGATGCGATGGGGCTAAAATACGTGCAGCTGCGGACGAAGGAGCAGATCAAGGTTGACGAGGAGATGGAGGACGTGAGAAAATATTTTTACGAAAACTGCGATTTTAGGCCTACGTCTACGAGGGCGAGCCGACAAGCACGGCAAAGTTCTTTGGGTACGGCCCATCGTTGGTTCGAGGGTATTCGAATATTGATCAAGGTAAGAAAAGAGAGGGAGAGAGAGAGGGGAGGGGAGAAGGAGAGAGAGAGAGAGAGGGTGGAGGATAGAACACGAATCCGCATTTTCAGACCGTCTCTGGGCCTTCGAACTTTTTTTTTATGCTAGCACCCCTTATTTCAAGTGAGCCACACCTCCGCCTCCCCAAATTTCGACGCCAACTTTTAGAATCGAGCACTGGTTACCGGAAATGGGGGCCAACGACGAGTCATCAAGCGTGCTGGACGCCATCCCGAAGGAGTGCTTAAATTGAGAGGATTTTCTAGGTGTGTATAGTACTGTCCTAGAGAAATTGTATGATATAAAAAATTCTACTGTAAAGGGCAGAGTCAATACGTTTCTATGCATTCTTAGATGCTGCTGAAGCATGCTTTGTAACTTGATGTCGCTGTCCCTTTCAATGAAGGCTGGCAGGAATAGGCATTAAACGCGTCGCGGTCGCGTCGCTTGCCTCTGCTGGTGTTCTGATTCCCTAAGTTGGAGCCAGAAGTAAAGACATAGAGGGTGAGCAATTGTGAAAGAGTGAGAGCGCGGGAGAGCGCGAGCTTGAGAGAGACCGAGAAAGAGAGTCAGAGAGTGAGAGATAGAGAGAGAAGGAGAGGCGACTCTTTAAATCCTGGTTCGGTGTCAGCATCCCTTTAACAAATCGTAATTTTAT